>PVJH01024152.1:0-33576 GCA_004026705.1 Nesogale talazaci | reverse complement strand
TTTCCTCTAGGCCAGTGGTTCTCAACCTTCCTAATGCGGCAACCCTTAATAAAATTTCTCATGTTGTGGTGACCCCCAACCATAAAATTATTTTTGTTGCTACTTCATAACTGTAATTTTGTTACTGTTATGAGCCAGGGGACCCCTGTGAAAGGGTTGTTTGAACCGCCAAAGGGATCACAACCCACAGGTTGAGAACCGCTGCTCTAAGCTTTTAGAAATGAGCTCTGTTACAACCTGGACTGCTAGCCACAAGGCCTCTAGTTCTGAGGGAGAAAGATGAGACGTTTTATTCCAGTAATGAGTTACAGTCACAGTAAACCACATATATTGTTGATAAGGCAATTCTAATCTGTCTTGTAGGGTCACCATGAGTTGCAATGGACTCACAGTGGCAGTGAGTTTGGGTTTTAGAGTTACCAAAGCTTTTAGAAGAATCAGACATTAATCTTCAGTTCTCTGCTTATAATCAACGACTGTTGGTTGGTTGGGAACACAGAACTCACTTCTGGTCAATTGAAGCAGCTAGTGAATTTACTGCTGGTAGGAGGGGAGATGCAACTGAGAGGCAAAGTGAGAAAGCAAGTAGGTAGGAAGGAAGGGCACTGAAGGACAGTGAAGCAAAGGTGGGAGGTTACTTTAGAGTCAACCAGCCTTTGGCCTTTCTGTTAAGTGTCATATTTCAGAGAGAGGACTGATTGGCCTAGCTTGGGCAATCTGCACATCCCTTGCCTTGAAGGGGGTTGCTGTTGCTGTTAATTACTGTCCAGTTGATTTCAACTCAGGGTGATACCCTAGGTGCAGAGCCTTCAAGGCAGTGACCTTTTGGAAGCAGACCAGGGGTAGCTTTCAGTGAGTAGTCAAACACTTAACTTTACTTGGCAGTCATCCATGATCGTATCAAATATGGTAGTTGTTCCAAAGAAAAGGCAAGGTGTGGTTACCAGAAACAGAAAGGAAGGGAATGGAGTGAATAAAACCCACAGAGGTCTACCTTACTAGTAAAAGAATTGTCAAGTAAGAAGAAAGGCACGAGGAAGCAAGGAGGTCCTATCAACACTGAGTTCTACTCCTCCTATCCTTGACCAGTTTTAACTTCTCTTCCAACCCTGAAGCTAGACTCTGCAAGCCTGGATTGAGGGCATGAGAAAGTCCCAGTGGGATTTTTCTTTGGATCCTACCACAGTCTGACTTAAAGAAAACAGCTCAAACTTCTCTTTGAACATTCCCCCCCCCCATTAGATAAATTTTATTGCATCAAACTAAAACTAAGAGGTCTTAAGAATCAGCTGGGCTACCAGTAGCTGGACATCTCTTAGATCTTACTCATCAGCCTGCTGAACTCTTACTTTTTCGGTGAACTCTTCCTTTTTCAGAAGCGTAGATAGCCTAAGGTCAGCATTTCAACCACCAGCTGTCCATAGGAGAAGATGAGCCTTTCTACCCTCATAAAGAGTTACCGTCTCAGAAACCCCCAGGGGCCGTTCTAGCCTGTTCTATTTCTAACAGTCAGAATTGGCTCAACAGCAGTGATTACAAACTAAACCAAACCAAACAACAAAACCTGTCATGTCTTGTTGAATTAAAATACACGAGTTTGATACAAGTTCAATATGGTTTCTTTCAAGAATTAACTCATTTTTTGGGCTTGAGACATGGAACAAATAATTTTTATGCACCATTGATCCTGGTCTGTACCTGACCACAGATCGTGCAGACCATAGCCAGTTCTTTTCTATCACCCCAACATTTGTGTTTCAATATTCAAAAGAATATTGGGTCAGGGACTATTTTAAAGTTGATTTGGGGACGTTCTCAGGGACAAGGCATTTGAATATTGAAACACAAAGATGTTATTTTGAAGACTAGGGTACACCTGAATCAAGCCATGGTATGAGAAATTGCCTCATATGCATGTGAAGTTAGGCTATTGAATAAGAAAGACCTTAAAACAAGTGTCTGTCCAGCTCAGAAGCAACAAAGTCCACATGGAAGAAGCTCTCCAGCCTGTGTGACCACCAGGTGTTGAAGGGATCTGGTGTCAGGTATCAAAGAACTAAAATTATATCATTATAAGTGATGGGGAGTACAGATTGGGGACCCAAAGTCCAGGAGATGAGCCAGTTAGGGTGAAATATGCAACTTTCCTCTAGTTCCCAAATGCTTCCTCCCACCCACTATCATGATTCCAATTCTACCAGACAAATCTAGCTAGACCAGGGGATGTACACTGGAGTTGGAAACATGGGGAATTTAGGATAGAGGTTCCCTCAGGACTAGTGGTGGGAGTGGTGTTACTGGGAGGGTAGAGGGATGGTGGAAAAGAAAGGGGGAACCAATTTCAGGGGTCTACATATAACTTCCTGTCTGGGGCACAGACAAAAGGGAAGTGAGTGAAAGGACATATTGGACAGTGTACAATATGAAAAAGTTATAACAACATGTAAATTATTAATGGTTCATAGGAGAGGGGGAAGAGAGAGGGAAGGGAAATATAGGGAGTTGATTCTGGGGGCCTAAGTGGAGGGAGGATGTTTTGAGAGTGATGATGGCAACAAGTGTGCAAATGTGGCCTGCATATAATTGATGTATGTATGGATTGTGATGGGAGTTGTATGAGCCTCCAATAAAACGATTAATTAAAAAGGGGGGGAGGGGAAGGGGAAACTTATACCAAGGGCTCAAGTGGATAATATTTGGAAATGAATAGGGCAACATGTGTACAAATATACATGCTACAAATGATGTATTGAATTTTATAAGAGCTGTAAGAACCCCCAATAAAGTCATTGAAAAAAAGAACCCTTTAAAGAAGAAAAGAAGAGCTGCATTTGAATTGTGATGCTGGAGAAGTTATTGAAAATATATGGACTATTAAAGGACAAACTTACCCATGTTGGAAGAGGTAAGGCCAGACTCCTCCATCAAGACCAGACTTTGTCTTACCTACTTTGAACATATTGTCAGGAGAGAACAGTCCCTGGAAAGGACATCATGATTGGTAAAGTGGAGGGACAGCAAAGGCGGGGGAAGCCCCCCACAAGATGGGCTGAACTCATGACTGTGTCAAGGGGCTTGGGCAGAGGCACGATTGTGAGGCTGGTGCAGGACAGGTCATGTTTCCTTCTGAGGGGTACTGGGTCTCGAGTAGTCGGAGCCCACTCTATGGCATATGATACCAACAAATTCAAGAGGGGAAATTCCTTTATCCTCACTCTTTTACCCCAAATAAACTGAGAAGACATTGTCACAACAAGATTCTACTTGTGTCAAACTAGCTAAAGTACTCGTATAGTCAAGATAAATTTGTGGACGTCAAAAAGCACTTCTCTATGTGATGGTTATACATGCCCCTTGAAATGCCCTTATACCAGTTGTGAATTTATCTCCAGTCTTACTACCACCATTCCTGACATGAATCAAACCATATAAACCCGTGAGACATTAGTACAGATTTATTTGGTGGAGCTCAGGTTGTCATTTTAGTAAACATACCTACTATCTATTTTCATTAAAAACTTCTCTGATGCGAAATACACTTTAAAAGGCCATCAAACAAAGCTAGCAAAGGTGTTCGAAGGTCATTAAAGGCCTCTGGGAAAGCAAGGATAGCATTGGCTCTGTGGCAGTCATGTGCTCATGTTAATTTTATGGTTGAAATGTAGGGGTGGAGTCTAGCCTGTTCATCTGGAGATAGCCATTGAGTAGCCAATGAGTAGCCAATGAGGCCTCTATGTGGGCATGGCTTTCTCCTGAGACTTCTGGGAAATCTCGCGATATTTCCCTCGTGGAGACGAGAAGCTATCTCCCTAGTTGTTGGGAGTTAGTCTCAGAGACAAGGACAAGATGGCAGTGTCCGAGCTGCTGCAGGAGCCGGAGAAGCCACACGGCCTTGCTTTGATGGAAGCAGACCTCTGAAGCTGGAGAAGCCCTGGGGAGACTCCTGCCAGTGATGAGTTGCTTCAGCCACCACTGGATGCCTGCCGGCGCCAGGACTCTGCACCCACTCACCTGTGACTTCGTGAGTCGGAAGGAGACTTTATAGACTGATATTGGGCATATGAGTTAATATAGGACTTATGACTTTGTACTGGACTGTATTGGGATGCTTTCTTAATATCCTATTTCTTTTATATATAAACCTTATATCCATATGCGTGTCTATGAAATTTGTTCCTCCGGTCTACCTGGACTAACACAGGCTCCTACAATTTTCCACTTGTCGACATGTAGAGCAGCTGGCTCAGTTGTTACATATGGAGCTTCCACACATTGATACTGCAGTTGTCACACTCAATTCATTCCAATTTTGTGTTCAAACCCTGAAAGTTCGAAAATGGAGTACATCTTTTCCCCATAAGAAAGAATGAAAAGCCAAATCATTGATGCTGAGGCCCCCAAATGACACTTATTAATTCATTCACTTTCAATCACTTATTGGGGGCTACTGCCTCGCTGCATATCACTGCCTTAGATACATTGTCGGCCTCGAGTTATTTCTGATTTATCCAAATTGACAGCAACTTTCCAATCTCCAATGACCTAGGTTCTTTAATCATGTGGTTAATGATTTCACACATTTTGCTACATTAACCATGGAAATCACTACCCCCCACACCCCAGGGCAAAAAAATCTTGATAATGTCATTTTAGCCATGTTGTATTCCTCGTCAAAATAGACTAGCAGTGACTCGATTCAAATTTCACAATGATTTCTTTCTTCAACTCTATCGTGACTCTGACAGTTGTCCTCTTAGCTTTACTCCTGGCATCATTAACTTTCTTTGTAGCCATGGTGATGATATTTTACACAAGCAAAGTGCAACAACAATAAAAACAACAAAGCCCAATGATAAGAGCAGTAGCACACTAACGCAAGCACTGGGTTGTCTGTGTGAGAGCAGTGCGTTTCTAGCTATACCTATTTACCTATTTTTGAAGGACGTCGAAGGCGAGACTGGACATGTAAATGCGTCGGCTATACAGGATCTTTCAGAAGTCAAACTTTTGGTTAGACTGTGGAGAAAAGTTACACTCACCATTTTCTAACCTTGCTGTTGGAGTATTGAAAAGTTGGAGCTTGAAGCCATTTGATAACTGAAAAGAAAAGTACCACCCTCATTGCCTTAAGCTTGGACTGAGATGGTTTTCCTTTAAAACTGTAGGGAGAGATCATTTTGTATTCCAGATGCCAGGGTCACACCAAACGAAGACAGGTTAGCAAGAAATAGCTGCACTGGCTTCTGGAAATTGTCCCCTGAACACCTTCTGAGTGACAGCAAAGTATCACCAAATATGGTGCTACAACATAAGCTCCCTACCTTGGGAGACACCAACAATACACAGTGCCCACAAGGAGCTCCAACATATTAATGATCAGAAAGGAAGTACAGGGTTGCATCACCATGAATGGGAATGAAAGGACTGGATGGTAACTAACAACACAAAATGGCACTCACACTGATTTGGTACAGAAGACCAGTTTTCTTAGAACTTTGAAGTCCAGTTTGTTTCCCCCCTCCCTGCACACACACCTTTTTTTAGGATCCCAAATTTACTTGATCTCTTTTTCATAGAGACTTATTTATTCTCTTCATGAAACCTTTCTCTAGAGCAGCAGCACATAAGGGAGAAATCGAAAAGGCTTCGAGTCAGTGGGATGGAGGGATAAATAAATCATAGAGACCCACGTGGAGTTAAATGACCCCTGGAATATGATTTGAAGAGGAGTGTTCCAAATTATCTCTTCTCTTTCCAGATGACAGGCAAATGAGAAATCAATCAATCACTCAATCAAACTCAATCAATGACAATTGAGCGAAGTGGTGAAGGATGGTCCTGGGAAGTGAATTAGAGACTGATTTGGAGCAACTTCAGGGGAGCCACGCTAACAATGGCAAATCAGGTCAACTTATCTATATTGCTGACAGGATGTGGGCTGGGCTAGAGCAAACTCTCCAATAGCCGCCGATTGCCTGGGAAGCTGACTCAGATGCTGCCTCCAATGAGACGGATTGAAACAAGTTCATCTGAACTCACCCCCCCCCCGTAATTTTTATAATAACACATATCAATCCTAGAAACATACACTTATGAATCTGAATACATCTATCTAGAAGCAAACAGCTTCCTTCAATGTCTCCATGACAAAATGCTGTGGGTTGCTAATTGGAGAGAAACAAAAGAAAACATACAAGTCATAATTAGAAAACACTTTTGTAGCTTGCCAGGCCTCCTGGAGCCTGTGCTAAATGATTGCAATGCTCAGTTTGGTAGGAAAACCACCTACTGTAAAACTTTTTGACAGGTGGTGCTAACAATATGTATCTCCCTATTGGTTTAGTCATGTGATATCTGAGTGTGTGTTGAAAAATAAAGTCAAGTTACAAGAAGCCATTAACATGTCTACTGCCAACCCACCGTCGAGGCCCCTCCAAAGCGTTGTCCTTTCTCTGTGTTGCTTCCTGTTGTGGTGGCCAGTGGTCCCCTCTCCCCCGGAATTGACACTCAGCGCTTCAGCCAGGGTCTTGGCGAAGAGAAGAGAGACGTTTTGTAATTTTTGAAGTTATTGAATTTTGAAGTTATTTCTGGGCTAGGCTTTGAGCAGATTCAGGCAAGCAAAAGGTAAGACAGAGAAAGAATGTGTGACTCACACTCTCTTTACCTCTTCAGCCCAGTATTCCTGCCCAAACAGTACAGTTTTCATTGAACTGCGACACTGGCTACTGGCTGGAGCTAAATGTGTATTGCAAGTCCATTAGAGGATTATGCCTTCTAAGAAGGGTTTCGATTGGAAAACATATCCACAGGTGCTTCATATTCTCCCACAGTTGGTTCTCCCTCGGTTCAGTATAATTAGGAAATAACAGATGTCCAATCCTTGGCTGTCTCTTTTTAGTCTTGTTGGGTGCTTTTGTGTCAGTTCTGCTGGCGCAACTTCGCCCAATGACCGGACACATTGTCCGGTTCAGCACGGACTTGGAAAGCTCTTGCCTGGGGTGGGCATCCCCTTGCCGGCTCAGCCTGTCCAGCAGCTTTGTTGTGCTGCAGGCTGGCGGAGTTACTGGGATACCCTGGGGTGACTCCTGTGGCTGTGGCAGTACCCTTGTAGATTAAGCTGATTAGTCACAGCCAACTGCTGGTTTTCCTGGGTTTGTTCTGTTTCCTTCTTTGCCAGCATCATTGAGAAACAGAAGCCCTTTTGGGGGTGGGGGTGAGGGATGCGTCAGCATCTCTGCAAGGAGTTCCAATATCATTTACTACAATGCTCAGGCCTAAATAAACATACTTCCCCCTATGATGGCTGAGGGAAGAATATACTTTTTTTTTCTTTTTTTTTGATACACTCTTCAGTAAAGCAAGTTTCCCCAGTACTTTGTCTTTCACCATGGCACACGGGGCACTGCTTTGGGCTTAATGCAAAGCTTAAATAAGCAGGCACGAGTATCTATTTTCAATAGTAGCAGCTGGGGTAAGGAGTTCCTGGGCAGGACAAATGGTCAGCACTTCGATGCGTCCAACAGCTTGGAGGCTACTGGCCCCCCCCGCCCCCCTTCCCACCATGAGTCTAGAAAGAAAGGTTTGGTGACTCACTTCGGACAAACTACCCATGAAGCACAGTTCTACTCTGACATGCAGTTTCTATGCATTGGATTCGGCTTGACAGCAGCTAGTTGAACAGGTGCTCAGCAGCGAAGGTGAAATGGCTCTGTCAAGGTTTCCAGGGCAAGTGTATGTCCTCTTGACCCAGGAATTTCATTTCTAAGAACGTATCCCAAAGGCATTCTAGCATTTATGCTCATGGGAGAATATACAAATGTATCGATGCAGCATTGTTTGTATAGCGAAAGGCTGGAAAGACTTGACATGTCCACTTAACAGCAGGTGGTCATATTGATGATGGTGCGTCCAGATGCTAGTTTCTTTTAGCAACTGTTAAATGACTGAGGCAGAACTATACCAGAGGGTTTCAAAAAGCCTGTAGGAATGTGGGATGAAAAGGTAGGGGATTTCTTTTTCATGAACTTCTTGCTGTTTCCTGCATATGTCCCATTTATAGAAAGTTTCTAAGTCGTTACGCCTATTTAGACTGGCTGAGAATTTGCATATCTAACCCAGATCTACTGAATCAGAATATACCTTTTAACCAAAAGCCTAGATAATCCCCATGGATGCATACCAGCAGTCGCTTCTGGAGAAGAGGAAGGTTGAGAGGGCAGGAAGGTGAAGGAGTGAGTCTAATTTTGCATTTACGAGGAGGTGCTCCCCTCCCGCCATGGGTAAGAGCTCTGCGAGGCAGAGCTTTCTGAGTGTAATTTTTCCTACTAGGAGAGTGTAGAAACACTCGCTCTGAGTTAGTGCACCCAGTGGCATTGCCTGGGAAATTTCTCTCTGGTCATAGTGGATTTTTTCATAAAAGCAGTTTGCTCAGACCTCATTTTTGTGATGATCAATCTAAGAAAACAGCATGTAGCTGTGAAATTTTGTTTCCTGCCTGGGAAAAATGTCACAGAAACTGTGGTGATGTTGAACACACCTTACAAGGACAGTGCTAGGGAAAAAACTCAAGTGTACCAGTGGTTTGGTCATTTCAAAAACGGTGACGTCAATTGATGACAAACCTCATTCTGCATGTCCGTCAACTTCCTGCATGGGTGAAAAATGTTGACTCAGAGTGCATTTGAAATTGGTTCCACCAGGTCAGACTTTCTATTTAGGGCAAGCTTTCTATTTAGACTTAACTAATTGTGTGATGCTAGGATTGCTCAGAAAGTTATCTCTTTTTCTCTGTAAGAGAGGTTGGTAGTATGATACACTTAATGCAAAGCTTAAATAAGGTGCCTAGAACACTGCCCAGGACCTGATTCTTCATAGAGCCACTGTCAATGTGAATTTCTTTCTTTTCCCTGTGGTTCTGAATGTGGTGCTGGTGGGAGTGGGGTCTCTACCACTATATAGAACTTCAATTCTCCACTGCATCCTCATTTGGGGGCATATTTATTTTCCACGAGAGACAGTTTTCATGTCTCATTAAATTAAAACAAACAGACAAACAAACAACTAACAAACTGGAAAAGACAAAAGAGATGTCACAAAGCAATCAAATAAAACCTCTCTTCCGCTAGTATTGCAATACAAATGGTCTGCTAGGAGAGCTCCAAGCTCCTTTTAGGGCAGGTGGGGCTGCCCTTGGGCTGAGTGCTCAGCGTCCTCCCAGGAGCACAGCGCTTCATGCTTCTCTGGGGTCCTCTTAATTCTGGCAGCTGCTCAGCTTAGGAGGGACCAAGCTGCCAGAGCTGTCCGTAAGTCTTCCTCAGTATCTCATGGCACCTTTATTTTCTGGAAGAGTCTTTAGCTTTTCTCTTAGTTTCTATTTTCAAACATGTGCAAGGAGTATCTTTAGGTTGATGGAAAGAAGAGGATGCTTTTAGCACACATCATGGCTCTCTGGGGAAACTGCTGTGGCAATGGGGAGCCTGTGTCTGTGTTTACCATGCGGTAGGCATTCATTTTGGAAATAGGCAGAGAAGGTGAAGCAACTCAGATGTTTTTCTTCCGATTCCTGGTTGCTGTAGACGACATGCCTGCTTTTCATACACTCCAACACCTTCTTTCAGATGCCAGCTGGAGCATCGTGGTTAGAGCCATGAATCCACTGAGGAAAAGACTATGCTTTTTGAGTATGGCAGAGGAATATGGTCTCTTCTGATTGCCATATCTTATTTTAGTCACACACCTACACGCCTCTCATTATACTCTTTTGGAGCCCAAGCCCAGCAATGTAAGGGTGGCAATCTTGGATGTATGTGGTAAAAGAGGTGGGGATAAAGGCAGTATCTCTTGCTAACTCCTATAAGGGGGATGCCAACAAATGGAGAACTGAATGGGGCCCAGAGGTTGGGGTTGAGCTAGCTTCTGAGTAAGAGGGCATGTCAATTAAAAAGCAGGATAAGGGCTCCAATATGCTTTCACAACCTTCCCTCTGAGTTTCTGTTGTGGTGGAGGAATGGCCTCCAAGATGTCCTGGGCTGGGAAGGCTCCAAGATTGGCCACTTCCTCCAGTGTTCCTTCACAGTCTGGAAAAGGGTAATGGGCAACTGGATCCAGGAACATAGACAGTGAGTTCTTGTAGGGGAGACACAACGTGCATACCACGTTACGTAAACAAGCAAACAAGAAACAGCGCATCGTTATTGAGATCATTCTGACCCAGTGGCCCTACAGAACTGCTCCCCATGTTCCGGAGACACCAAGTCTTCACTGGAGCCACTGGGTTCAAACAGCTAATCTTTCCCCCCAGGTTTCTTGTAGGGTCACTCGAGGAATCACGGCTTCTTAGAGATCATTCCAGTTTCACTCCCTACTGAGAATTTGCATTTCCACCCCTAGGTATTTGGGAATCAGAATGTACATTTTAGCCAAACTCCCCACCCCTGCCTCAAGGTACTGAGTCTGTGTACATTAGAGTTGATAAAATGATGCCGGTTCTGATTCTGGAGATCTGGAATGAAAGGCAAACAAAACCTCATCAGGGGGTTGGACCAGAGTGAACTGGTTGGAAACCCTGGAATGAATGGATTCTCTAAAGCAGAATTGTTATGAACTGATTTTGCAACATATTTCACGTTCTAGTTTGCCTATCATCCTTGGAAGATTTTATTTTAAGGTCAGTTCCTTCTTGGCTAGTACTTCTTTGTCCTTAGAAAATGCTCCTGATTTTATTTACTACTCTGTAAATGACCTTTCACAGGCACTTTAGTATAAGCCGCTTCTTTGTTTTACAAAGTGTCTTCATGCTTAAGACCCACGGAAAAGAAAAAAGAGCTGAGATTTGTAGCTGATTTTGTTCGTATTTCTTGTTGCTTAAAATATACATATGGTTAGAATACAGGAGACATATTTGGTTGGCCGGATTTATATGTAAACCTTCTCAGGTGGGCACTGTAGCCTCCAATATATGCCCTTAGACCTTTTTCCAATCTATCCAAGGGTGAAAACCAACAGGTGACTTCTTTTGGATGGAATCTGTAAGAATTCATGTAACATTCCATGCCATTAACATGGAGTCAATTCCAGCTCATAAAAGTCATAGTAGAACTGCCCCCTCAGAATTCTAATTCTGACAGAGGAGCCCTGTTGGTGCAGTGATTATGCACTGGGTAGCGATCCCCATGGTCACCAGTTCAAAGCCATCCCCAGCTCCCTGGGAGAAAGACTGGGCTTTCTACTCTCCTTGACAGTTACCGTCTCAGCAACCCACAGGAGGTCTCGGTGAGCCCGCCTGGATTCCCAGGCGTTTGGCGTTGCTTCAATCCCCACAGAAGCAGGCAGCTCTATCTTTCTCCCGGGGAGTGGTTGGTGGTTTGGACTGCCAGCCTTTTAACTAACAGCCAAGAACTGAACAACTCTGCCACCAGGACTCCTTTTGTGTAACACACTTGCCAAATAAAGGAGAATAATTTGCTATTGATATTTCCAAATAAATATTAATATTGTGAATATAAAGAGACGTACTTAGAACTTCCCTATTTCCAGAAGAGAAACCCTTAAGTTACTCTTTTAGACATGACCAAACTGGATTCTGATGGCATATTAAAGTCATAGGGGGGAAAACAAGCCACAGACAGGAGAAGGCTACCCCAGCTCACTTTCTTCCTATACAGAAACCACTAGGTTTGGCAAGGGTCTAGAGTTGGCTAATGGCATGACAGGCCATAGGTGCCAGATACAGCTTCTCAATGATTGGCCAATAATTTTTCGAATTCACCTCATGTCCTTTACATCTACAGTCAATATTTAGAGTTATATTGGTTCACAAGCAGTTTTGATAGTGTGATGGTTAACTGCTCAGCTGCAAACAAAAAAGTTCCCATCCACCAGCCATTATGTAGGAGAAAGATGTGCTGTTGTAATGTTCAAAGCAGAATGAAAACAAAAAGGAAAACAAACTCGCTGCCATCCAGTCAATTCCAAAGCATAGTGACCCTTTCTGAGGTTTCCAAGGCTATAAATCTGTATAGGAGCAGAGAGTTTATCCTGTGGCACAGTTCTACTCTGTCTTTATGAGTTAGAATTGACTTGATGGCAGTAGCTATGGATGTACATTCTGATATTGCCATTATTAATTTAGACAATTTAGGGATTGATGGCAAAAGACTGATTTCACTGGAAAAATTCCATAGGCAGTGTGGGGTTATTTCAAAATTGCAATTAAAAATAAAATATATTGGATATGCCATATGGCATGAGGACAATGTTCTGTGACCTGATTTATCATCTAGTTGCACAGACAATTCTAAACCAAACCAAACTCATTGCCATTGAGTCAATTCTACTATCTACTCACGGCAACCCTATAGGACAAGATAGAACTGTCCCATTGGGTTTCCAAGGTTGTAATCTTGACAGCATCAGACTCGCATGCCTTTCTTTCAGGGAGTGACTGGTGTGTTTGAACCACCACCTTTCTGCCAGCAATGTAGGTCTTGACCATTGTGCTACCAGGGCTAATGCAAGTGAAATGGGTAATGAACAATTTACAGCTCTTTGTTAAGTGATAGGCATAGGGTACCAAGAAAGCATATTCTCAGTGATGGAGGCATGTAAGGAGGCTTCATGGAGGAGAGCAGCTATACTGTAGACCCCTAAGTATGAGTCAGCTCTGGGATGCAGTTAGAGAAGTTCCACACAGAAATAAACAGCATGTGTGAAGTCCCGGAGGGCAGAGGAGCAGTGTGGGAGTGTGTTTTGAGTGTTCATGGGAGACTGGCAGGGAAGCCAGTTTGACTAGAAACTAAGGCCAGGTCAAAAGGGTGGAGCCAGAGTATGCAGGACCTTAAACATCGGGCAGAAAAGTCAGATTTGTAGACCATGGGAATTTCCTCATGTTTTTGAGCTAAAGCCTAGCTTTACAGAAAGAAGCCTGTGTAAGATTATCACGCAGGCAATAATTGTCAGTATGGTTTTGGAGAGTTTGGAAGGAAACAAGTAGTTAGGCAGGAGATAGATAGGTAGCAAAGTCAAGTGGAGATGAAAAAGGAGAGATTTTAAGACATTTCAGGAAGTATTACTAGTGAAATAGCTGTTTAGATTGGTAGATGAAGAGAAAGAGTGGGTTAAAGTTGACTCCAAGGATTTTCATCTGATTTTTAAGCTCAAAGAAGTTTGTCTGTATCTTGAAGCCCATTTCCTGCCAAACTAGAGTGAGCTGATTGCTATACTAGAATCTATTCCTGGTTGGCAACCTTCCTCTCCTCATCTTTTCCCCCTTGTTTCAGGTTACAGAGCTGTTGTGTTTTAGGCGTGTCCAATTTCCCTTCAGGAAAAACAATATTTGTAAAAAGTTGGCTGGTTCTTTGCACCTGCCTTCTGATTATTGTTGACTTTGCCACTTTAGCTATCTCATTGTTAAATAGAGGGAGAAAGAACTCTGTAGGCCATTAGTCTCTGCAGGTGGGAATGTATTTAATCTTTGGGAGAAAACCAAATTACTTACCTGAAATGTTTGTTCTCTGACTAATAATGTGGTCTCATTGATCTGCCCTTGCAAAGAGTTTGCATGGGTTTTGGCTATGAGGGGGGACATTCAAAATGGTGCAATCCGTATCTATAACTAACAGGACCCAGTGTGGGGACCTTGCTGAAGCTCATTAGGAGCCTGATGGAATCTGAAAAAATATCTAATCCACAGTGACCTGAACATAATTTACAACGAAGTAATAAATGCATAGATTCTGGTCTATCACGCCTATGAAAAGCCATTAGGAGAGAAGAGGACGGTGCTGCAAGTTGTCCTAGGGCTACCAGACAACTATGGTAACTAGAAGAATATATTCTTATTTGATTACTCTGCTTTATTTAATTATATCAGCAACTCCATGAAGAAGGTCTGATTATCATCCCCATTCGACAAATAGACATACTGAAAAGCTCAGAAATGACTTGCATAATGAGCCCTAATCTTCTGGTTTTAAATTCAGAATTTTTCTTGTTCTACTATGGAGAACATGGGCAAGAAGTCAAACTCGGAGAACCTGCCAATTTGTGTACGTGTTTTATTTTTAAATTATGTGCCATTTCTTAATGGATTGTTTGAACTTGTCTATTATATGTATGCCAGATGGTTACATATTTCTCTTTATTGGCTATTAGCGCTTATACCTAACTATTATGCAAAAATTTAAGCTATGCTGCAAATTTAAGTTTTTGTTTAGTGTCTTATGATGTTCTGCTTGCTTTAAAGCAACTTTTTAAAAGGTGTATGTCACTTCTGCAACTATATTTAGCTGCCTGTAATGATAGCTTCTACTTTTTCAATGACACTCCTCATAATTGGCATCGAATGGATCTTGTCTGGAAGCAGAGGACAACAGGAAAATAAGTTACTTTTGTTGAGTACACCATTCACACGCATGGTATAGTAAATTATGGGTAAGGTTGTGAAGAAGATAAAGTCTAGAACACTTAATTGTGCTCATGTGGAACTTGTACAAAAACCAAGAGGTAGTCCTTGGAACAGAAAAAGGAATAAGGTGTGTTTTGAAAAAAAGGGGAAATGCACATCAAGGCTGAGCCCTTTACCATGCTTGTTCTTCCTGTGTGCTGAACCAATCATCCTGGTCTGTATGAGGAACAGCATGGCATTAGAATTGGAAGAAGACTCTTTAACAGCTGCGTGCAGATGACTAACCTTCCTGAAAATGAAAACCACTTGGGACACAGTTTCTGGTATGACTTATCCCTCAACATAACCATGCTTACTGTGATTGAATTGATTGGGACTCATGGTGACAATGGAGAGCTGCACCTGTAGCTTTCCAAGACTGTACATCTTTTCAGGAGTAGAAAGCCTCATCTTTATCCCTTGCAGTGGTTTCTAGTTTTGAACTTGTGAACTTGAGGCTAGCAATCCAGCATATAATCCACTACGTCCAGGGGCTCTGTATGTTAACATCAAGAAAAGGAAAATCTTCACAACCAGTCCAATAATCATGCTAAATGGAGAAAAGATTGCCATTGCTGAGGGTTTGGTGATAGAATCAGGCTCATAGGCTCAGTAGTCAAGGAACCCAGTGACATAGGGCATCAGGCAAAATTGCTGCAAAGGACCTCTTGACAGTGTTGAAAAACAAAGATGCCACCTTGAGGACTAGGATGTGCCAGATGCTCGGCGAAAGTATTTTCAAGTGTCATGTGGAGGTTGGAAAATGAATCACAAAGACAGAAGATTAATTAATGACTTTGGATTATGATGTTGAGGAAGAATATGTAATATTCCAAGAAATGAACAAATCTGTTCTGGAAGAAGTACAGCCTGAGACGGTGGAACTTCATCTCATGGAAGTCCCAGGAGATGGGACTTTGGACATGTTATCAGGAGGAACTGGTGCCTGAAGAAGGCCATCATGTTTCATAGAGAGGAAGACCTTCAATGAGATTGATTCACACCCAACTGCAAAGGTAGAATGATTATGAAGCCAGAGCATGACCAGCCTCATTCTGTTCTAGGTTTGGGGCCTTTTTTTTTTGGAGGGGGTGCATCACTGCCCTCTGGTGGTCGTGGCCGCTACCCAGTGCTGCTCCTGAGAGCAGCTGTTGGATTTGAACCACCAAGCCCGGGGGCCGCAGTCCCGCACTCAACCGCTTACACCCTATTTGGGGCCTTTGATTCAAAGCCAAAGTGACTGGTCAAGGGAAGGGTGAAATGGCAGAGTGTAAAGTTTTCTCCCACATTGGCCATCTTTATAAGGGCAGCATTTTGAAAAAAATTTAGCCACACGACTGTAGGAAGTTCTGGTTTACAAGAACGCTTAATATGGTTTTACTCACTTTGCCTCCAGTAGGGTTTATCAGTTTGCTTTTTGGGCACCGGGTACTCTAAATTAGAGGCCTATTAATCTGTTTGGCAGGTGCTTGGATATATGACAAGTCATCAGAATTGTTCCTCTTAATAAATTCCAAGAAGATGTGCTGGGCACCCGAGATTTCTTTGGAATGGAACAATAGCGCATTACTTGACCGGAAGGGACCTTGAAAGGTCAGTTGTTGCTTTCAGCCTTGCTCCTGTTTTCTAGACAGGGACCTATTTAGAACATCCTCTGGAAAGGCATCACACAGATTATCATCTACAGGGAGGACAACTTTTCTTTATTTATAGGCGTGTTTAGCAATTTATATCATATTTAAATACCAGGAAAAAAAGTAGATGATGACAAGGTTCATCTAATTATGTAACCACATTCCTGTTTGTTTTGGCTCCATAGACTGCAGGTTGAATTGATTATGCAGGCAGAAGCTATTCATATGGAAGAAGGCACTGACTGGATTATGTCTTGCTCAGGGCAGAGGGAAATGCCTATCCTCATTATCAGTAAATTCACCCTTTACCTAATCTCGATTCCTGAGGGTGTAATTCAAGGGTACCTCTTCTGGAGCTGCCCTAAACAAAGGTACACACAACTCCTTGCCATTTACTGGAAAACAAGGTAAGAAAAGATTGGGTCAGTCTAATAGTTTGAGAAATATTAATTACTTAATTTTATTTTTAATAGAAACCAGCTGTGTTAGAACAGGTTGACTAGGGAAACAAATCATATATATGTAAGAGAGTTTTATATTGAAAAGTGTGTATATGTGTGTGTGTGTGTGTGTATATATATATATATATATATCCAATAAAGCATCCCAGTCCAATCCAGATCAAGTCCATAAGTCCAATGCTAGTGCATAAGTCCCATATTGATTCATGAGTCTCTCTTCAGACTCACGCAGCCATATGCAAGGATGCAGAATGCAGGAAGTTCACTGGCCGGTGGGTGCAAAGTCTTTCGGAGCCAATGGCTATGGAAGCATCACAGGACTTGGAGGTCTCAGCATGGTGACTTGCCAGCAGGAAAATGAAAGCAGAGAGGATCCTCCTCATGAGAAGGTCATACCCACAAGGAATCATCATTAAGTCATGAGCTGATCTGCAGGCCAAACTCCATCCCTTTAGTCTTAATCCCGTCAAGTTGGCACCAGATTATTTAACTACTGCTCCGGTCCCAGAACTTTAAAGGAGCTCTTCACTGTCTCTGTTTATGTAGCATAGAAAGGACAATGGCCATGAAATTACAGTATTCAGGGCACAAAACAGAACCAAGTGTAACCATTCCAGCTGAACTAATGTCATGACATTGGACAAGAGGGCTTCTCAGTCATGAACTTCCTCCCTGTAATGGTCAGAGTGTTGTTTCCAAACTGTGTTCCACTTCCGTAGTCACTGCCCCTGATTGAAGGTTCTGACTAAAGACTGCCATCACCTGTAGCAGGAGTGTCTGATGCTGGGTGGCTTCTAACCATCTGAACTGGCAGTGGAGGGTTATACGGGATTGGACCCAGCATGAAAGAAATGTCATGAAGGTGGACATATCGGACTTCCTCTGACTTTCCTATCGCTACCTCGTGCCTCACACTCCATCCTTTGTGACCTATTCCCACACCAGAAGTTCCTCCTTCCCTACTCTACATTCAATAATTCAGCGCAGTAGTTACACAGAACGCACAAATTAGTCACCATCAGGGAGGACTACATTTGAATTGTGGTGCTGGAGAAGAAATTGGAAAGTCCCAGAGAATGTTAAAAGGACAAACCGATCTGTGTTGGAAGAAGTGAGCCCAGAGTCCACCTTAAAGGCAAGGGTGGCAAGACTTTGTCTTACATATTTGGGACATTTTGTTAGAAGAGACTAGTCCCTGAAGAAGGACATCGTGTTTGGTACAGTGGACGGTTGGTGGAACATAAGAAGACACTTGGTGCTGCTCCTCCCAAAGTCCTCAGTGGCCTCTACCACATCAGGCAGAGGTCTCAGACACACTCTTCCAAGGGCATCTCTCCGCGCACCTTCAGGGATTCCACTCTGATTCACAGGTTTTTCTCTGTCTACGCTGCAAAGTTTGCTCATCCTTATAGCCAAGGCGTGGAAACAAAAGCTGACACATCACCTCTCTTATTGTTACACATGCTATTTACAGAGTCCCACCCAATTATTTGGTGGGAGTTCCTGAGACTTGAATAGAAGAGCCATATTCAGAAATTTCATTCCACTACACAGTGAATCCATAAGATACCAACTGAAATGAGAGGAAGGGGGAATGCTGCACTAGTGTTCTGAACAGGCCCATGGCCTTGCTCGTAGTAGAGCTGGCCAAAGGCTGCCATTCTTGTGGAACAGCCCCACCAATGGACTCTTGTGACAGCCTCTTATTCATGCGGATGATTCACATCAATCAACAGAATCACCTAGTCTGCTTTTAAAAAATACTTTATGTTTCCAAAATCACCTGATATTCTGATCTAGGTAATTTGAGGTGAGACCTGGGAGTTCTTTTTAAAAGCTCCCTAGGTAGTTTTAGGAGGCTTTCAACCCCTCCAAAAATGAATGATTCATTTAGAAAGACTAGGGAAGCTCTTTGAGCTATAAACTTGTTAACTGATCTAAAAATGCCATATTTTACAAGATTTTGAGGGAATCTGCTGTAGTTCTGCTACCAGCCCTTATTAGCTGCACATGCCATGAAGTTCATGGCTCTCACTCAGGTCTCTATTGGGATTTAAAGTAGAGAAATCTCTTAAGACACCTTTCATTTCTGAATTCTGGGTTTGTCAGTTGCATTGGGATAGTCATACCTGATCAGCTCATCAACCCGGTCTCTACTCTGCAGCCTCAATTTTTCCACTTGCAAAATCCTGCACAGGTTTGAAAGCACTTCATTTTCTTTGTTCTATGGACAAGCATAAGTCCTGCCACATTCAGGTGGGAAATAGTGTGCCAGGCAAGAGGGCTACATGGTCTCTCTGTTGGACTCCCTCCACCTGATGTTTTCATTTCTCCCCAGTTTTTGCGGGGTCTTCATCCTACCTGAGTCTCAGTTCACTTCTCTAGCACTCTGACTTACTGCCTGGCTCTTGTCCCTTCTTTTGCTGTGACCTCATCTTTACCCTCAACTGGATTTTACAGTATGTGGAAGAAACCATTCTCCATCGGCCAAGAATATAGTGCTACCTGAGTCAGAATCTGGGTTGAGTACATTCTAGCTGGTTGAACTTGAGAACAGTTGATAAATGTAAGCTTCTTTCATTATAATCACTGTTGGTTTATCCAGAACCAAGACACCACTGCTTGATCAACTACAGATTAGTCTGCTATAGGCGATTGGAGAGTCCTGGATTGTGTCAACAGTTAAGCACTTGGCTTAACTTTCAGCTAGCTGAAAGGTTGACTGTACATCTAGGAATACCTCGGGAGAGAAGCCTGTGGGTCCATTCCCCAATGTCTATAGCCTTGAAAACCCTGTGCACCTGGGTCACCATGAGTCAGAAATCAACTTCGTGGCAACTAACCAGCAACATGGACCCAAATTCTTCATATTCTTTGAACAGTATTCACTGCCCTGCCCAGCAAATAAAGTCTCAACTGCCTTGCTGACAGTGTTTCTGAGAACGTCTCACTGAGGAGCTTGCCCTGATTCTGACACTTTCTTTTCTTGCTTATTTTTTTCTGACTAAATTGTCCAAATTTCTTTCAACTGCAGAGGATCAATTTACCAATTCTTTCAATCATTGTTTTGTCCCCAGTTTAAGCTTTTTCTAAATATATTTTGAATATATGGTACTTACTCCAAACGCCATAGACTGATAGTGGTGGGAAGATTTTCTCGGGGTTTCTACCTGCTCTCCCCTTTTCTCCAAGCAGAGTCCTGTTCTCTTGATGAAGTCCAGGATGCAGCTATGGTTTTGTTGCTGAAATCCTCTGGCGCACCACTGAGAATTGTCTGTGTTTTGTGCGATATTTTTGCACTTTTTTTGAAAGCTGAATAAGATCTTCTCAAGAAATTGCCCATCTAAAATGGGAAGCTTAATGATAGGCTGCTCTTTTTGTAGTGGGGAATATACGGAAATAATTATGGAACAAGAAGAGAGAGCATATTGCTCTTTATTCAGCAGTTATTTAATTAGTACTTCTTTTGTTCCAGGTGCTGCCCTGAGTGCTTCAGGGATATTAGTGATGAAGACAAAGACCTGTGCCATGGAAATTCTTCCTATGAAGTGTGGGGGGAGACCTATACTTGTTTTTAATAAAAATATTTTTATTAAAATTTGGAGGTCAGAACTGTTTAAGGATATGTTAAAGTTTTAAAAGATCATTAAGAATTGTTGGTGATGTCTATGGCAATACCACCCTGAATGTGCCCAATCTCAACTGATCTCAGAAAAATTATTAGGGATAAAAAAGTTGGCCAATAGAGATGAGAGTGGTAACTGTAAATCAGAAGCTTAATAAATGTGGTAGTTAGATAATTGTCAACTTGAAGATGTATAAACATGTAAGGGTGGTGTGCTACCTATCAATCCGGTCGCTCACATCCTGATTTTGCCTCCTTGGGGGTGTGGCCTTCTCATATGGAGGACCCTGGGATCCTTCCCTTACTAGGTTCCTACATCCTGCCTTCATGGATTCTGTGGGGCCATCCAGAGTGATCCCTGAGTCCTGCCATCTTTCTACCCATGGTTCTGTACAACTCCACACCCAGAAACCTGTGATCTTCCTGCATTTTGTATCATGGCATGTGCATTCATGAGTCTGAAGAGTGATTTATGGACTCATTTCAGACATATGGACTTGAATTGGGATGCTTCCTTGATATATAATTACTTCTTGATATAAAATTCTTTCTTATACATACAAGTGTCATTGAATTTGTTTCTCAGTTATCATGGTCTACCCAAATAAATATCAAATGTAGTTAGATTCTACCTTAACACACACTTGTATCTCTAAAAGCTAACCTAAGTATCAAAACCTATCTGGAATCTGGAAGAAGTGTTCATGAAAGTCTAAGATAAATTGTGCTTGGTAAATTCTATAAAAGCTTACTGTTAGGATGTTAACATTCTTTAAAGTTTCTAATTTGTAAGCGATCTGTGTGCACTATAATGAACTCTAATGCTATTATTGCTCGGTACTTTGGACTCGGCTCCTAAAGCAACCTCATCTATGTACTAATGAAAAACCACCCAGTCCTGTGGTTTTTCACAATTGTTGCTATGTTTGAGCCCACTCTTGTGGTCATTGTATCAATCCATCCCATTGAGGGCCTTCCTCTTTTCACCCTCCTCCACTCTACCGTGCAGGGTAACCTCCTCCAGGGCCCTGTCTGTCCTGACACTATGTCCAAAGCATGTCAGACGAAGCCTTGCCATCCTTGCATCTGAGGAGCATTCTCGCTGTACTTCTAAGACAGATCAGTTTGTTTTTTAACCTTAATGGGATGAGCCAAATTTGTTAAGTCAATTCCAGTTTGCTATGGATTATTGAATAAAGATGCTCAGTCTTATGAGGTTTTACAAAGATGTGCTTGAGATTCTATCTATCTATCTATCTATCTATCTATCTATCTATCTATCTATCATCTATCTATCTATGCTTTTTTACGTAGTCAAGTTTCCCACATTTGGGGATCTCTCAGGCACATCCAGAATGCAATAGGTAGGCCTCGCCCTGGGAAAATCACCTTCATGATCATAGTATCTCCCCTGCCAGGTAAGTATATATAAATATATTTTTAAGTCCCTATCAGCCATTCTTAAATAGGAATGACAATCTTTGGGACTCAATGTAGCATCTTTTTTGTTATTGTTGTTTTCTGAGTAATGGCCATCAGGGTGCCAGGAGGGAGCTAGGATGCCAGCTTGAAGACCATGTTTTCCTTTCACCTGTGTGGCACAGCAGACTGGTACAGGGATTAAATTAAGACTTTCTCAAACAGTAAAACTGAAAGAGCATGCAGAAAGCAAGGGTAGTGTTGTCCAAGCATTTAAAGATATAAATTACTCTGGGAAAAGTCATATTTTAATTGTTTATAAACGAATAAGCAAGATGATCACTATTTTTGCTAAAACAGTTCTAATGATTTTACATACTAGAATTTCCTTCAATTTATAGATTAGGAGACTGAGGTGCAGATTGGTAAAATACGTCTCTCAATGCCAAGTAAAAGAGCAGGGCTTCAGATTTGCTTTCTCCAAGAACCCATGCGTGGCAGTTATATAATCTCCTATCAGCTCACAAAGGGGTTGAGTCTAGCCTGTCGATCAGGTCACAGCTTGATGACCTCATTTGGAGGCGTTCAGGAGATAAAGAGCTCTGGATGCCAGACACACTCTCTGCTTGTCTCCCTGTTGACAAGCCACATAGAGCTGTCCTGGTGGAGCCAGAGCCCTTGAGCAGAAGGAGCTTTGTGGAAACCCACACCAGCACTGAGAAACTACTACCACCACTGGATCCACAAGACTTTCCACCCACTGGCCTGTGATCTTCCTGCATTTGACATTCCAGCATGTGTTGCTAGAGTCTGAAGAGGAATTTATAGACTGGTATCAGACATATGGGCTATGGACTTGATCTGGACTGGGCTGGGATGTTTTCTCAACATATAATTGCTCTTTGATATAAAGCTCTTTCTTCTACACATGTGCATGTCTATGAGTTTGTTTCTCTAATGCACCCAGGCTGACACACCATGTTTGTTGTTGTGTACCGTCAAATCAATGTCATCTCACAATGACCACCTGCTGACAGAGTAAAGCTGCTCTGAGGTATCTTCGTGTCAGTGGCCCTTATAGAATCAGAAAACCAGGTCTTTATACATACCTCAGAGCCACTAGGTGGGTTTGAACAGCCAACCTTCTGGTTAGCAGCTATCATGGATTAAATGGATTTTATGTTAACTTGACCCCGTGTGTACATATAGGGGTGGCATATAACCTCGCAATTAGTTGGATGATACCTCCTTGGAAATGTAGCCTTTACTATCAGAACGAGAGTGAGAAATCCTCTTCCTCTCTTTGGCCCTTGGCCTTCCTGCTTGATGGGACTGTGTGACTGCCTCCAGAGGTGGCCCCGCAGACCTGGAAAGTTGATGGTTCCTTGCCACATTGCTGCCAGCCTTGAATCTCTGTCACTCTTTCTCCAGTGGCCTACGATGTCTCTGCATCCTGTTTCACCTTTCTGTATCCTGGATCTTGAGCTGGACTACACTGGTATGCCTTCTTGATATAAAGTTATTTCTTGATATAAAGTTCTTTTTGTGTGGGGGCATCATTGCCCTGGTGGGATATAAAAAATTTTTTATATAAATGTTTCAGTGTCACTAGTTGGGTTTCTCTAGAAAACCCAACCTAACACAATAGTGTTCTCCCAAAGTCTGTGCCCACTTGGTTAAGCCAGGATCTCCAGTACTGCATGGTTGTTCTCCGTTGTGTCATCTGGTATAATTAGCCTCTGTTTTGTGATTTGTGGTAAATCCTAAGCTATATGTTCATGAGGTAGGTTCAGGGTGGGCTGCATCTTGGGTCATAGCCTTAGAATAGGGCATGACTCGAGTCACACCCTTGCTGAACACCCAACTTCATACATTTGCTTGACTCACACATTTTATCCAAGGAGGGATCAAAGGAGAAACAAGAAGAGAGGAGAGAGGTTTGAGTACCACAAAAGGAGAAGAAGACAGACTGGCAGTGGAATGTGTCCTTTGGATAGGGTGTTACTGCCTGGAGAACCTTGTAGATCCAGGGCATGATGATGTCAAGACCTATAGACATCTCCAAAGATCAATGGACCCACAGATGGTGAAAAGAGACAGGCTTTTCCCCTCGAGTGGACTCAGAGAATCTTCCCCTGGAGCGAGCACCCTGAATTCAGGTCTCTAGTCCCCTAAACTGTGAGAGGATAAATTTGTGGGGTAAAGCCCCCCATTTGTGGTACTTCTGTTATAGCGGCATTAAATGACACAGCAGTTTAGATTAAGCACAGAGTCTTAACCATTGTGTCAAGAGGGGGCATGGAAAGACCCTCCTCAGCTAAAAGTAGCTCAAATACAGAATGCTACCTGAACTCCCTAAGCCTAGGGGCATCCCTCACTTTCCCTTCAGCTGGAACCTAACCACAGCATGGCAGCAGCTATTGATCTCAAGGCTAGACCCAGCATAGGCACCCAGCCAGCTCTGAGAGACGATACTGTTCCAGACACCCCATGGTTCTCTGGTTGGCCTTTCAGCTCAGTGGGCAAGTTAATGCAGCACAATAAGTACCTCAGACTCATTTAAGAGGGCAGAAGTTCAATTCAGTGGAAGGACATGCTTCTTCTGGTACATGTGTGCACAAGGAAACAAGAAACTGGCCCTTTAACTAAACTTCCTTGTTGACCCTTTTCCTCAATGCCTGAGCTGGTCTATCCCGGGCACTGCGCAGTTTCTCCTCCTCCTTAACCTCTTCTAGCAGCTTCAGGGGATCCTCCTTGAGTGCGACCTTCTATGGTGGGAGAAAAATAAACTGCCCCTCACTCCTCTAACGATGTCTGTTATTTCTGACTCCCTGACAAAGCTATATATAGCTGAAACTAGATTTCCCGGTAACGTTGCCACTAATGCTCCGTGGCACTGATATTTTAGTATATGTAATTTACATATTAATATGCTAAATGAGAAACTAAGGCACAGCTTCAAAAAATTGTAGAAGTTTACATATTCAGTCACTCAACACATTTATTGACAGCCCAGCCTTGTACAATGGTCCTCTGTAAGACATCCCCAGTTCACAAGGGTGGCACGACAACTATGCCACTAACTGCATGTCATTTAGTGTGGTCGATATCTATCAGACTAGACTGCCTTAAATTATTATGGAGGGTGGACTGCTTCTAGTGAGGTTCTCTCCCTTTTTATCCTGTGTTTGCATGCTCTTGTGGCTTAATTGCATGTGTGCACCCACGCATGTGCATGTATATTTGCAAGTCATCTGTAATCCTTTGAATGTCAAAATTTATTTGAAAAATCAGCCAATAAAGTTAATCCCCTTTTAGACAAGAGTAGGCAACTTACCAAAGAAAACAATCAGGCAGCCAACAGACTTACGAAGAGTCACTCACTCAAGATCATTAGGCATTGGAGAGGTGCAATTGAAGACAACAATGAAACACATCTAGTCCCAGAAATGACAGAAAAATAAAACATGTAAAAAACCCCCAATAAATGAGGGAGAGGTTGTGGAGAAATTGAAACCCTCATATACTACCGGTGACCTTGAAAAGTGGCACAAACGTTCTGGGAAGTGGTATGGTGCTTCCTTTAAGTAAAAGGGGAATAAAAATACCATATGATCTAGCAAACCCTCTACTTGGTCTATATTCTAAAGAAATAAGAGCCACAGTATGAATAGATATATGCATACTCATGTTCATCAGAGCACAATTCACACTAGAAGGAAAGAAGTTACATGTCCATTGGTGAAAGAATGGACAAATACGTTCTGGTTCAGATGTAGAAAGGAACACTACACAGCGCTAAACATTTGTGGTGATTCCACATGGAATGAACTATGGGACATCGTGAGGCGTGAAATTAGCCAAACACAAAAGGGAAACTAGTGTATGAAACCAGTATGATAGTCAAGAAAAGGTTTTCACACCGGAAAAAAACAGGCCTTGATGTTTATGAGGGGTGGGAAGGTAGTGAAGACAAAGGAAAGTCACAGGTTCCCATCGCTAGGTCAAGGAGGACAATGTTCAACATGAAAGAGGTGGGCCCAAACTGAGGACAACCGGACAAGACATTGAAAGGGTTGATGGATGAGTTGTTGAGCATAAAGCTGATGAGCTTGTTCTGTAAGCCTTCTCCTGATTCACAATAGAAAGTATTTTTTGAAAAAGGATAATCCTCTGACAAAGTAGTACTTGAATACACAAATCACAGAGTCATGCTAAACCAGCATATATAAAAGAGCCCTCGAACAAATGTGTGGCTCAGCAATCAGGCTCACAGGGTATTAGGGGATGAGCTGTCAAGTGAATGGTTCTTTGCCCTCTTTTGAAAGGATTCACCTGGGGTGATTTCCTTGCATTCATATGACTTTGATCTCTTGTTCTTTTCGCTATTACTGAGGTACCAAGACTCTGGCCAGTATTGAGATAAGAGGCTCACTGTAATGAGGGAGAATTCAAATCCAAACCCATTGAGTAATAGAGAACATCAACTCCTAGCACGGGATGCATGGCGATAGCCATGAAGGGACTGCTGACCACATTACGTTGTAATTACTTACACCTGGCTTTCCTGTGCGACTCTGGGTAGTATGACTGGTCAGTGTGTGGCTGGAAACCACAGAGTTGGAGTTAGAGACCTGTTGAAGTGCCTTAGAAGAAAGACCTGTCGATTTAATTCTGGGGGAAAAAAACAAAGAAGCAGCGGTTATTGTACCTGCCAGGAAGCATGTTTCCACTTGGACACACACCACGCGCTGAAATTGGGTCTGCAGCGTTTGGTCTCAAGCCCCTATGGGGTGGCAAATCTTGTGAGAGCAAGACAGTTTCACTTCCTCAAAGTTATAGCTGTAGAAGCTCACAGTGTGGCATGCACTAGTTGAACTAAATCATCACTTGAGATGGAGTCCCTGGGCTGAGGAGGAGAGCAGAAAAGTGAGGGCCTTCAAAAAGTTCATGTGAACATGGGATGGAAAGATCATGGGTTTTTTTCCAGGAATGTTTTCAAGCCCCTTTTTATTTATTTCTCAAAATTGTCTTGAAAAACAAAACACCCCAGCTCTGTCAAGGTGACTGGGGTGTCTGGCGATTTCAAACTGCTCACCTGTGGCTAGCAGCCAAGTGAATACATAACCAATATGCCAGATGCCTCCTTGGCTTCTTTTAAATGACATAGGGTGAAGTCTTGAGCACCAATGAGAACCTTAATGTTAGTTTGGAAAATTTAGCTATTTCTTCAATAAATCAACATGCTCATGAATAACAATCTTAGAAATTTGATAGGGCTTTGCAGTCTTTTAACTAGGACTTTAAGGCAAATGTGGGATTCCACGCCAAAATACATTTTTCTTTTTTCAAAATACATTTTTCATCTCCTCACAAGCACCACATCAAATCATCTCCAGGGAACCCCCAGCATGCAGGCCTGCCCAATTTATAGAGAACCCCCTCCGGAAGTGCTGACTTCATTAATTTGATTTCAGGGGGGAATAGCAAACAGAAAAGTTTAGCCATGGAAATAGAGTGCCTCTCAGAATGGCTGAGCCAAGAATGACTCCAGGTCAGTGGATCCACGTTAGGAAACTTTCACAAGTGCCCTTGACAGCAGGCCCTGAAAATACAGAGCCAGGTCTTGCAAAGGAATTTCTCCATAGAAATGAGGGAGTTGTGCTTTGAGAATAGAATTGCATAAAGGGGGAAGGAAAAAAAAAACAGCAATAAGAACTTAAAAAAATTTTTTTCTCTGAAGTAGCCACTCTCACCGAGAGTGCAAAAGATGCTGTTCAGCAGGAAACACCATTCCCTGGTGCCAGAGTCCCAAAGTCTTGGCAGCCAGCTGCACACAGTGCCTTCTCTGCAGGAGTGCCAGCAAGGAGTGGTGCCTAGAGCATGTCTGCACAGGAGACCAGAAAGCTCGGCTGTTCAAGTTTGAAATAAGGGAATTCATTCTATGAATCATCCTTACTCCAGCCCTATAACTCCAGAGACAGTAGCCCTTGGTTTTCTTTATGTTATTTAAGAGAGTTTATTGGGGTTGGGGGAAGCCCAAGGAGACCCCATACCTGACCATACACCAACAGAAAAGATAAAATCTTATCAGTTTTGCTATTTGGAAGCACTGTGTCATCTAGGGTACACACCACTCACCAGGTCCACTGGAGAGGCCTGGTGGCCCAGTGCAGACACACTGGGCTGCGAATGGAAAGACCAAGAATTCAATCCCACCCTGGGAAAAAGACCTGGCAGTCTGCCTCTATAAAGATGTACAGCCTTTGAAATGTGAGGAAGCATTTCTCTTCTGTCCGATAGAGTCTCTATGAGTCAGAAATGACGGGAGCGAGTCTTTTATTTTTACCCATTGGGTAAATTCTTGGACCTTCCTAGCATTTCAGTGAGCAGTTTAGACTTTCAGAAACAACAACAGCAACAAAAGATTCTTTTTTTTTTCAAGGTACCCTTTGCAATGAGAACAGTTTGACCTTTACCTCTTAGTCAAAGTGCAAACTTTCTAGAAGGTAAACAAACAGAAGGCGTTTTCAGGTACGGTGAACTGAGCACAGAGGAGTTGTCAGGATGTAACACAAGACCAGGAAGAGTGACAGAGAAAAGTGGGGTCAACTACGACTTTGTGACGCCAAGCATGGACCAGCAACGCCTGCAAACTTGGCCGAATTCCTGGCCCCACCCCCACCTGCTGGCATGGAATCAGAGGGAAAAGTCCCCATTCGTGTCTGTGCGCACTGATGTTTAAGAGCACACTCTACACGCCTAGAGAGACAGGGTTCTGATATCTGCCACTGCTGGCCCTCTCAAATTGACATGGATAAGACTAACCTGGGGAGTTTGCTGAAAAGCAAGTTCAGAGTCAGTATCAAAGAAATCCCAATTCTGTAGGAGTGTGTGTGATACCTCAACAATTTGTCTTTTTTCTTTTTCTTGTGTTGCATCACTGCTCTGCTGGGAGTAGGAAGCCCAGCCTTGCTTCTGGAGAGCTGCTGCTGGATTTGAACTGTCAACCCTGTGGGCCGCAGTCCCTCACACAACTACTATGCCACAAGGGCTCAGCCAACAATTTGTCTTTTTATGGAATTCCCAGTCATTCTGGTACAGGTGGTCACTAGACTGCATCTTAACCTCTCAGTGCTTTCATGGTCTAGAGAAAGAAGCATTTGATATGCAATAAAATTGAACCAGTAGATTCTAAAAGGCTCCCTGTCTAGAACTAGTGTAACGGAGTCTCCTGCCTGAAGCATCATCACTGGTTGAAGGGAAGGCCTCTCAAGAACTGATCTTTGTAGCTGAGTCTGGTTTGGAATTGGTTGTCCATGACTGGCAGAAAGGGGCAGCACCTGAATCCCATCGAGAGGAATCTCAGAGGAAAGTCCTGGCAATTCTGTACCTTAAAAACCCGATGGAGCGCGATCCTACTCTACACACAGAGGCCTCTGCACCTGCATCATCAAACTGCACACTTCAATGAATGAAAAATAATCTCGATGTCAAGAAGTCTTTATTCTTTATCCACACAAATATTCCTCTTAGAAATAATCTAAATACTCATCTTCACAATTTAAAACAGATTATCTCTTTCCGTTTAGAAGAAATGCACTATGCGTTTTACACACATGATTGATTTTGATATATTTTCAGGTTAATAAGATATAATATTGAAAAGCTAAATGATTTGACTTGCTCCTTTAAACACTGTTTTTGGGCTTACTTGAGTAGTTGGGCATTGGTTGTCCCTGAGCAGCTAGTAGGACATTACTAATAGACTTAGTGAATTCAACAAGCATTCATTGAGTGTCCACTAGATCTCCAACTAATTCCAGAGCATGAGCTGGCATGGGTCCAAATTACAGGTCTACCACTTAGTAGCAGTACAACCTTGGGCAGATTATATAACCTTACTGGTTATGACTAATTTCTCCTCCTGTAAAATGGAGATATTAGTAGAACTACCCCCTATCTGTCAGTTTGCCACACTGTGGTGGTTTGTGTATTGTGGTGACACTGGAAACTATACCTCTGATCTTTCCAATGCCAGCCTGGTGGGTAGGTGTCAGCAGAGCTTCCCCCTAACACATGCTGAAAAGAAGAATCTGGCAATTTGCTTCTGAAAAAAAAAATACAAAAGACCCCAGAGATGGATTAGTGAATAGTGTATGGCAAGTAGCAGAACGGACATTGTCTGAGCACTGGAATATAAGCTCCTCAGGTTGGCAGACATATGAAATGAGGAAGAGCTATTTCCACACATCAGATTCAAATTCGATGATTTGGGCCTTCATTTACTGATGCGGAATGTCTTCAAGCAACAACAACTACAAGCACTCATTAGCGATCTAAAAGTGGACTGTAAGAAGCATGAAGGCAGTCAAAGCGGAAGTCATCAAAAGTGAAATGGAGGGCATTAAGATCAACATCTTAGGCATTAGTGAGCTGAAATGCGTTGGTACTGGGCATGTGAAACAAGAATCATAAGGTCTACCATGTCAGAAATGACAAATGATAGAGCTATAGCATGACATTTATGATTGAAAAGCAAGTTTTGAGATGTATCCTGAAGGACACTCCTTGCCAGGGACAGGAAAACCAGTGAGTAATTATTTAAATTTATGTTCATATTGATCATTAATGCCAAGGATGAAAAATGGAAGATTTTTTAAAACAATATTAAATATGCAATTAAGATGTACTGATAATGATTGGTGAGTGAAATGTGAGAGTTGGAGGCAAAGAAGTTGTAGTTGAAAAATAAGACCTTGGTGGTAGAAATGACTCTAAAAATTGCATAATAGAGTTCTGCATGAGCAGTGGCCTATTCACGGGAAATACCTCTTTTCAAAAACAGAATGGCACCTGTACCAGTAGACCTGGCCAGATGTAATCATCACGAGTTAGATTGCGGGCATTCGTGGCTTGATAGCATGGCTGCATTATGCTTGATAAAAGGCTCAAGTACATGATGATGAGGATGATCTGGAATCGGCCACTGCTTTCCTTGGTGTTAGAACTGATGGCACCCACTGACAACAGCCTCGTGGGGAATGTTAATACAAAGTGGGTGCTTAGAACAGTTCCTAATATCTGAGTAAGCAGGGCCTCTGCATCAAAAAAAATACCAAATTCACTGTCCCTGTGTCTGATTCCTACTCATCATGGTTAACCTATAAAGAAGGCACACAGGGTAGGACTCTTCTAGGTTTCCAAGAAACCCACTGGGAAACAGAACATCTCATCTTTCTCCCATACATGGCTTTAGGTTTGAGCATATGCTAGGTATTAAAATTAAAAAGAGGGTTATGTGTATATTTTGGGTACTAAAAATAAAATGAGGGGTGAGGTTGCTTTATCATGTATTTTTGCATGTGTTTATGAGTTCACACGTCAAAGAAAGACTGATGGGCAAACGAATAGCATACGAGAGGGAGCACCCCAAACACTTGGAATTTTTTTCAAAGCAATGTATTTAAATTTTTTTTTACAAAGCAATCTTATCACCTGCAAAGCACTCTTCATTATACTTGGTACCTTTATCAAACCTGTGATTCCATTCTTAGGAACATTTTTCAAACTCATCTGTTTGAATGACAGCACTACGCTCCTTTCTTTCTTTACCTCTTCTACTTCAACAAATCACTGTCTTTCATGTCCATCTTCATGTGTGGAAACAAAGAAGCTGAATGGAGCTAGGTCGGGTGCATGGGGGCCAGAAAGACAGGCTGTGCTTTGCCAACAACAGGCGCACTGAGATGGCTGCGTGAACTGGTACATTGTTGTGGTGGCTAAACCAGCCTCCCTTATGCCACAAATCAGGCATTTTTTGTGTGTTTTGTTTATTTTTTTTCCCCACACACTGTTACACTATCTTTTCAGAACTTCTAATAGAAACCTGGATTAATAGTCTGATCTGGTGAAATAAACTCCGAATTCACTATCCCCCCTCACATCAGAATAACAAATAAGCATCAATTTTGGGGGAAGGGGGTACCCTTACATGGCAAAGTAGTCACAAAGGGTTAATGAAATGTTTTGAGAGTACAAATGGGTTAAGCATAGGTGCTGAAACCATTGAAATTATAGATGCCTGAACAATCAATATTGGCAGTAAGTGGAGTGTGTCAAGAAAAGCAACAAAGTTCACATGGAAGAAGTACACCAGCCTGTGTGATCATGAGGTATGGCTGGGATCAGATATCAGGCATCAAAGACCCAGAACAAAAAAAACTTATCAATGTGAATGAGAGCGAGGGTGGAGAGGACACCCAAAATGCATCTGTAGAGATGATTGGATATCTTCTTACAGAAGGGTCACAAGGAAGAGACGAGTCAGTTAGGGAGAAGTATAACATCAAGGAAACACACACCTTCCTTAAAGCTTCTTGGACCCACTATCATGAGCTAATTTTATCTTACTACTCCAGCTAGACCAGAGTATGTACAAGGGTACAGCAGAGAGATGGAAACACAGGGACTTCAGGACAGATAAACCCTTCAGGACCAATATTGAGAGTATCAATACCAGGAGTGGAAAGGGAAAGTTGGGGGAGGAAGGGGTGACTGAGCACAATGATGTGCATATAATCCTCTTCCAGGGGGATGGACAACAGAAAAATGGGTGAAGGGAGACAGCATTTGGTGTAAGAGTTGGAAAAAAGTAATAAATTATCAAGGGTTCATGAGGGAGGGAGGGAGGGTCGGGGAGAGGAAAATGAGCTGATGCCAAGGGCTCAAGTGGAAAGATAATGCTTTAAACATGATGATGGTAAGAAATATACAAATGTGCTTGACACAATGGATGGATGGATTGTGATGCGCATTGTATGAGCCCAATAAAATGATTAATAAAATATTCTCTTAAAAAGAAAAAGCTATGAAGAGCAACTTGATGCTTAGAGGAAACAAAGGAATTCTCTAAGCAGGGAAGAGTACAAATTACAGTTATGATCATGTACTGAGTGTCAGGTAAACAGTACTCATTGTGCTGGCTATTATACACCAGCCATTTCTCATATAATTATTGAAATAACCCCATCAGACAAACACATGTGGCTAGATCCATTTTATATAGAAGAAAATCGAGTATCTGAGGTGGTAAATTCCTTGCATAAGTTTACAAAACTAATGCAGAACTAGGTTTGTCATAGTGTTGTAAAGTTGTAAAACCAGTCTCAGGCAAGGATTCAAACACAGCTTCATGGAAAACCTGCTCAGAGAAAATGGCTGAGGAAAGACTGAGGTACGGAAGTTCTCTGAAGGACTCAGCATGACTGGTGTGGTAAGTAGACACAGAAGGGGGCATGTCTGACTTCTTTTGACTTACCTGTTGCTGTGAGGCCAGAGTCCCACAAGCCTCCATGTTCCATCCTTTGTTACCTATTCCAACACCAGCAATTCTTCCGCCATGCTACATCTGTGCTGTGTCCAATAATTCATTGCAATGACCTCACAGAACTCACAGATAATACTCCCTGGTAGGGAAGTCAACAGGTTACCACAAGTCAGGATCAGAAAAGAGGGTACGGGTACTCAATCACAAAAGGAGAAATACTGCATGAGCCCCCTGAGGTAAGTAGAAACAGTATGGTGAGTATAAAAGAGAAAACTTCTGTACCATAACAATTGGTCCAAGAAGTAGGGTAAGGGGAGGAGGGAGGACCAAACCCAGGGAGGTACACATTGGATGCAACACAGTAAGGGGAGAAAGATGAGTGGGTAGAGGGGATAGGGAGATAAAAGGGAGTTCAAAAAGGAAAGGATAGCAGAGGGAAAAGGGCACTAATCTACTCGGGGTTGCGGGGGGGGGAGAGTACTGGTCTAGTCTTCACAGAAACCCGAGTGGGCAAGCAGTTCCTACCACAAAACACCCTGTAAGACAGAGTGGATGCAAGAAAAGAGAGAGCTACAGAGCTGGAAGCAACCAGAGTCTGATGGGCTCCCTCTCTAGAAGTGGGCATGGCAGAGAACAGGCTGGGGGAGGGGCCAACATCCCACAAC
>PVJH01024151.1:0-33594 GCA_004026705.1 Nesogale talazaci | reverse complement strand
TAAGTGGACATGCAAAATGTTTATGTTACAACCATGGGGATGTCTTTAATATATAATAAAGATATATTTCTGATGAAATCCAGTACAGAGTTTGTGTAGATGGCCTTTGGGTGTTGCCCCTCCTGACACCGTCGGCAGGTCCTACTGGAGAAGAAAGAAAGAGTAAGGGTATGGGTGGGGAGGGGGAGAAGAGGGGTGTCTCATGAGGGTGAAGGTGACAGGGCTCTCGGGTCACGTGATGCTGATCATTCTGCCGAGAAGGCAGGTGATCAGGTTGGGGTATCTGGTGCTGGTGGGGTTTCATCCTCAGGGGAACAATTGACAGTGGGGAGGCAGGGGCTGGTGGACCTTGCCTTCTGCAGGGCCCAGGAGCAGTATGGGGGAGAAGCACCTTGACAGAGAAATTTATTCTTAAATAAAAATGACCTTATAGCTTGTTATAACAACAACGACATTTCTTTGGAAGCCTAGCTTACTGTATCACTATACCTGTGAGGTTAGCAAGGCTGTGCTCACTGAACCCCTTGAACCTTTCAGTGCTGGGGTCAGAGCTGTCATTAGGACGCAGGAGGCTGTCAATCACACGGTCTCCAGGCACTCTCCATGCACGCCCTATGGTTTGCAATGCGGGTGGTGTTTTCAACATCATGGGTATCACGAGGTCAGCAGTTCAAAAACACCAGCCACTCTGAGGGAGAAAGATGAGGTTGTCTGCTCCCAGAAAGATTTCCAATCATGGAAACCCACAGGGGCAGTTCCACTTTGTCCTGTAGGGTCATTGTGGGTCACCTCAGCTCAATGGCAGTGAATATTTCTGGGCTTTTTTTTTTTTTACAGTTTTACCAGAACATCATTCACATTCCATAAAATTCGATAGTTCCATCATATCAAGAAGATTTGGTGTGAGGGTTGGTTAATGTTTAGAAATAGATCTCCCAACCCTTCTTCCTAGTCTGTCTTAATCTGGCAGTTCCACTGAAACCTGTCTCCCCAGGGTGACCTGGCTCATATTTGAAATATTGGTGGCAGTTTCCAGCATCATGGTAACTTGCAAGCCACCACAGTGTGACAGATTGGTGGGCGGGCAGTGGCGCACCATGGGCACACTGTTGCTGTTCCCTGTGTTGAGTTCCTCTGTGGGGTTTTCTTGTCTATCATCGTCCTAGGCAAGGATGGCCAGGCTTTCTACCACGGAACCATTGAGTGGATTTGAACTGCCAACTTTCAGGTAAGCAAAATCAAACCTACTGCCACCCAGGCAATCCTGACCCCTGGTGACCTTGCATAGGGATTCTGTCAATCTTTCCAGGAGCAAACAGCCTCCTCTTGCTCCCAAGAAGCAGCTGGTGGATTTGAACTGCTGACCTTGTGGTTATCAGACCAATGCCTAACCCACAGAGCCCCAAGGAGTCCTTTTTAGGTTGAGTCGAGCATGAGTCATTTGCCCCAGGCAGGGGTTCTGGAGTGGATAGTCATGGTGACCAATCCTGACCACCCTCTTGAGGACAAGAGTCATGCCCACTGCCTCATGACCTCCCCACAGGATCTAGAAGAGTAGAGTGGTGCAAAAAACTTGCTCCAGAAACATACACGGAAGCACTGATTTCACCTGTGTGGTTTTCACTCCGGGTTTTGTCCTTAACCTATTTCCTCCCCGCTCCGCCACCCCCACCTCCCCGGAACAGTAGAACAGGGCTTTTGCAGGAAGCACTGGGAGGAAGGGAAATGCTGAGGCCCCTCCCAAGACTGCACCTACTCCCAGGGCAGAGCCTGGGGACCGTGGCCAGAGCCCAGAGGAGGATGGCCAAAGCCACATCCCATGCCCTCAGCTTTGCAGAGAGCAAGATGCCCCTTGCCCTCCAGCAGAAAATGGGAGGGACGAGGGAGAGCTTGACCCTAGAAGAGCCATACAAAGCAAAAGGGACAGGGACATCCCTGAGGTGACTTAGGGCAGGTGGGCCACCCAAGCCTCGTTGTTGTCTTGTTATTGTTGGTCTAGGTTGTTGCGTAACCGTCATGATTGCTGTGTGTGCCTCAAGGTGACCTGGCACCGCCCTCCCACTCCTTATGCTGGGGCCCCTGTGCGGACGCAGCGCACTGAGGTCTTCCTCTTTCCGATGACCTCTACTTGACCCAGTGGGGCCAAAATGCTCCCCTACCTGGCTCTAAAAAAAGCAAGTTCTCTCCCTTACACCCCAAGTCGCGACTGGTGGCCACGCTTGACAGTCTAACGTCAGTGACCTCCTGGTTCATGGGCCTCGCTGAGCCTCACCTCTGCCATCAATATGGCAGAGACGGGCTCATCTACACACACACACACACACTCTCTGACACACACTCATACACACACCCATACAAACACGGACACACACTCACTCTTACTCATACACACACTCATACACACATACACATACATACACACTTACTCATTCATACATACACACACTCCCATTTCTACACCATCATTCACACACACACACACACTCTCAGATATACACACATCCATACACACATCCATACATACATTCACACTCATTCACACACTCCTACATGTTCACTCACACACACACACACACACACACACACACCCATACGCACACTCATACACACACACTGGGATTCTGACACCGGTTTCGGTCCCATACTGGCCAGGACTTTCGGGCTGACACAGCGGATCCTCGCCTCGGAGCCACCTGTGTGATGTGAACCACCATCTAGGCCGCTTTGCAGGTAAGGAAACTGAGGCACAGAGTGATTGTGCAACCTGCTTGAGGAGCACAGCCAGCGGGGGACCGGGACTGAGACTGGACTTCATGTCTGTCCAACTCAGGCCACACGCCTCCTCTTCATGCCCAATGAGCACCCGCACACAGTGGGCCGTAGGCAGAAAGACACCCAGGCCTGAGCTGACATCAGGTTGCAGGTGGTGAGGGGCTGGGGCTGAGGGCAGAGGTCGTCCATTAGAGGCTTCAGCACTGGTCACTGACCCAGCAAGGGGACCAGACCATGACAGCTTGCCCAGTTGGGCCGTCGCCAAGTGCTGCTCACCAGAAAGGGGAAAAGCAGCCCAGTCCCCAGAAGGAAGGGCAGCCGTTGCCTCACTCAGGACTGCGCCCAACTGATGCCCAAAGGTGTGTCTGTCTCCAGCTTTTAGTGTAACTCCCCAAACCCTTCTCTTCCCTAGGCCAAGGCATCCCACCACTCCCACCTTAGCAGCCCACATAGAAGGGTCTTTTCTAACATTTGTCATTGATTTTCATCAGAAGAGTGAATGAACAAAAAGCTGCCGTGGCGCCCGTCTTACTCAGAGAGACCCATAGAACCCAAGAGAACTGTCCCTGTGGGTTCCGAGGCTGTGAACCTTCAGGAGCACAGAGCCCCATCAGCCTCCCTGAAGCAGCTGGGGCCTTCAAGCTGCTACCCTGCAGATTTGCAGGGACCCACCTGGCCACCGGGGTTCTTAAAACACCATACCACATGATAAATACGATTGAAGATTGCTTCCGGGTACTGTTTCTTTTTTTGGCGTGGGGGGGGGGGCGGTCATCACTGCCTTGGTGGGAGTAGGAGGCCCAGTCTTGCTCCTGGAGAGCTGCTGTTGGATTTGAACCGCCAACCCAGTGGGCCGCAGTCCCACACACAACCACTAAGCTCACCCCCCCACCCCCCGGGTACTATTTCTTTGCTCATAGGACTACTCACAACAGGATGATGGCCCTGGTGCACTGTTGGGTCAGCATGGTTGATGGTTCGAGCCTGTCAGTCGCTCCCCTGGAGGAAGATGAGACTTCTGCTTCCATAACCCAGAACCCAGCCTAGGGTCCCCATGAGTCAGAACTGACTCGGGGTGGGGGGGTTTTCCTTTTCTTCTCATTCCTCCTTTAGTCTCAAAAAAAAAGTTGCTGATAACAGTTCACAAAGATGGGAAATATGGGGAGCTGGTACTGGGGGCCTAAATGGAGGGAGGATGTTTTGAGAGTGATCATGGCAACAAGTGTACAAACGTGGCCTGCATACAATTGATGTATGTATGGATCGTGGTGGGAGCTGTATGAGCCCCCAATAAAATGATTCATTTAAAAAAGGAGGGGGGGGAGGAGGAGCTTATACCAAGGGCTCAAGCAGAAAATATTTCTACATGAATATAGTAATAGGTGTACAAACATGCTTGATACAAATGATGTATTGAATATTATAAGAGCTGTAAGAGCCCCCAATAAAATAATTGGGGGAAAAAGAGTTCACAAAGACAACTTACAGCATTGTCCCTAACACCCTGGGATAATGGACGGACCCACCCAACGACTATGAAACATCTGCAGCATGAAGAGAGGAATGTGTGCAGATAGCATGCAAGTCACGGGGTCATGAAGTTAGGTGGGAGGCCAGCTTGGTCCCCCAGTCTCTCAAACGAAGCAAACCCACTGCCATCCAGTGCGTTTCCGACTCATGGTGACCCTAGAGGACAAGCTAGAACTTCGTCTCTTTCATTTCCTGAGGGTGTAGAAAGCTCCTCTCTCCTGCTGAGCCACCAGTGGATTTGAACCACTGACCTTACACTTAGTAGCCCAGTCCATACCCCCTACACCACCAGGCCTCCTCCCTCAGTGCGCAAGACAGTTGTGCTCTTAACTTGAAGGCGTGTTGATGCACATAACTTGGGCTTACCTAAAACAAACTAGAGGACTCTTTTAATTTATATATATATATATATATATATATATATATATATATAAATACACACACATATATGCTGAAACATGACACAAAAATGATATAGGGTGTCATTCTGATGCCATCCCCTCTGATTGTGTCACCTATTGCAGTCCACATGCCCTGCCTCCCTCCAGGGCTGCTACTGACCCCTGGTCCTGGCTTCTTGGAGAGGCCGCCCACCAGCCCAAGAAGCAGTGGAAGGTCCCCAGAAGTTCTGACCCTACCCCTCCCTTGCTGTCTTCCCACCTCCCTCTCACTGAGCCTCAGTTTCCCTGTTTCTAAGAAGGGTGGAGTGGAAGTCATCTAATCTGGTGTCAGTTTGAGGATTAAGAGTGTAGGGGTGGAGGCTAGCCTATCAATCTGGAGATAGGCAATGAGACCTCTGTGTGGGCGTGGCCTTCTCCTCTGAGAATTCTGGGGAATCTGGTACTTCCTTCTTGCAAGCAGGAGACACGCTCTCACTCACTGGGAGACACTTGACTGACATGGCTGGCTCCCCACAAGACATCCCTGAGGAGAAGCCACATGGTCCTCCCCTGATGTAGTCAGAAATCTGGACCTAGAGAAGCCACATGGAGACTCCTGCCAGCACTGAGATACTTAGACCACTGGATCCAAAGACTTTCTACCCACTGGCTTATGGTCATCCTGCATTTGGCATCATTGCATGTGTTTCATGAGTCTAAAGAGGACTTATAGATTGGTATTAGACCTATGAACTAATATTGGACTTAAGACCTTAGACTGGACTGGGTTGGGATGTTTTTCTCAACATTCAATTGCTCTTGTATATAAACCTCTTTCTTATTCATATATGAGGGTCTATGGATTTGTTTCTCTAGCCTAATACAGAGGTCATAGGATAAACCATGGGCTGGCCAGTGAAAGGCTTGGTTTCATTCTATTAATGAGCTGAGTGAGTGAGCGAGTGAGGCAAGTCCTTGATCTCCTCCGGGCCTCAGTTTCCCCTACCACACAAGTTGATGAGCTTGAACATTCTCAAGGCCCCTCTGCTCTGACACCCAGGATCGGGTAGGCCTGAATCACCAACTTATGGCTAACAGCCTGACGCCTACCTCCCAGCACCACCCGAGGTCTGTGGGCTGAAGAATTGAGGGTCACACGCCAACGGTTTGTCCCATCGAGTGCGGAAATGCAGAGTTATCAGCCAGAAGAATGTGTTTGTAGAAGAGTGAGACATAGGGTCATGATAGATCGTGCCCCCGATGTGATGACAATAAACCTCTTAGGACAAGAGCAGGCTGGGTGGCAACCACATTGCAAACTGAGGGAGAACATGGGCACAGGGTGGCCTGGGTGCCAGGAGCCAGCACACAGCGGGCATGTCCTGAGAGAAGAAATTCCCAGTTAGAAAGTTACCCAAGCCTGTCCAGAGTGTGTTTGCAGGTGGTGTTTTACTTACCCTTTGTATTCATAAAGTGTGTAACATATGTATGTACATATGGCTGTGTGATGCATACCTCTGGATTTGTGAAGAGCCACGTGTCAAGCACTTAAAAGCACACCTTGAAAGCGAGTTTAAGAAAGCCCTTTTCGGGCTGAGCCCCTGTGGTTGTGCACGCGACTGTGTAGTGGTTGTGCACGCGACTGTGGCCCACTGGGATGGAGGTTCAACTCCAGCTCCACAGGAGCAAAGGCTGGGCCTCCTCCTTCCCCCACCAGAGGGCAGTGATGCCCAAAAAAACAAAAAAGAAAAGAAATTCACAGTAAATGTCTCCTTGGGACATGCTCTCAATTAGGGGCGAGTTTCCGGGAGACAAATGGTCGCCTACTTTCACTGAGACGCTGCCGTCACACAGGTGACGCTGCATGTCTGGGCTCTGTCCTGTCCCACGATGACAAGGGAACCAGCACATTCAGGAGCTTTGTCATACTCTGTTCCTTCGTTTGTTTCCTGGAGTAAGTAACAAGACCTGGTGACTTCCTGGGGCATGTCAGGCTGCCGCTACAAGGTCAACACTGGGAAAGCACCAGCAGCTTCCCTGGAGAAAAGGGGGTGGGGGATTTCTCCTCCTCTAAAGAGCTCACACTCTCAGAAGCCCACAAGGTAGTTGTGTCCTAACCTTTAGAGCCATGGCAGTGAGAAGTGACTGAGATAAGGCTGTTTGCCTGTGGGTAACTGAACAGGCCAGGTGAAACAAAAAGCAGTTCTTCTGGATCAAAGGAGCTGGGTAATGCAAACAGTGAGAGAGCACCTGCAGTATGGACCCACCCAGCGGCGCTGTGGCAGAAAGCCCTGTGAGCTCCGTCCCTGGAGAGGACCATGGAGAACAGTCCTGGGGACAGATGTCCTCTCATGCACAGGGTCGCCCTGAGTTGTGAGCGTGGCAAACAGCAGTGTATTAGGGGAGGAAGAGCATGGGGGCCATCAACCAATAGGATGGGGGATGTTCCATCCCTGGGAGGCAGCCGCACAGGGCCGGTTCATTCTGTGTGTGTGTGTGTGTGTGTGTGTGTGTGTGTGTGTGTGTGTGTACTCGGCACAAAGGAGGAGGTTGCCGCTTCACAGTCTCCAAGGATACATGCCCTTGGTTCAGGGGACTAGCTCAAGATAGCTGAGAAAGAGCGAGTCACCATCCTGAACCAAGGATCTAATTGGCCCCCTGGGACCAGGTAGGCAGACACTCCTGGACCTGTCAGTCCTGGCCACCAGGGAAGGGGATGGGAGCTGCAGGACACAAATACCACCTCAGAGGCCACACCGACATGGGAGGAGGGTGGCCCCTGGGCTGGGCAGGCTTTCCACAAAGTTCACGACGAATCAATAGGACAGCCATAGACTGTAATATCCCCAATTTGGGGGCACCTGGAACAGAAACGTGCTGGGTGGGAGCCCTGGCTTGGGGACTGGAAGATGCAGGACGAGTCTCTCCGGGAGCCTGGTGACAAGAGGACTGTGGAGAGCCACAGGCACTCCCAGCTGCCTGGCCTGCCATAACCTTTGAACCAAAGGGCTGCTTTAAACCGGCCAGACCAGAGTTCTGGTTGCTATGCAACATACACTGAGTGGATCGAGCAGGGAGTCCACCAATCATCTTTCCTGTTCCAGTGTTCCTTCTGTCCCAGTGTCCCTCCCTCTGCCCTGACTGGGACCCCTTAGAGCCTGGGTTTATAGTCAACTAGATTACCGAGGGCACCCTGGTGGCGTGGTGGTTACCCGCTGGGCTGTGATCCGAAAGGATGAAAAGTCAGGAGTTCAAAACCACCCATTCTAAACCATCAGCCACTGTGCGAGCAAGGTGGGGTTTTCTAATCCCCGGCATTAGTCAGCCAGGGGCACTTCTACTCTGTCCTGGAGGGTCACCGTCAGTTGGTATGGACTCGAGGGACTGAGTCGGGTGGCAGATGAGAGGGTGGGAAGTCCGGTGCTCAGAGCCCAGCCAGGGACTTCTTCTTTCACTCTCACTGGGGAGAGGCCCTCGGGGACTGGCCACTGGCCACCAGCAGGGCTGCCCATTATCTCAACACGGTCCTACAACCAAGCCTCACTCACTGCCATTGTGTTGATGAGCCACAGCAGCCGGAGGGAGAGAAGAGAGGCCTATCGGGTCTCCACCGCGTCTTCATGCTCCCAGGAAGCGGCTGCTAGTTTGGAACCACTGGCCTGGAGGTCGGCAGCCAGTGCCGTGCCCCGTTGATGGACCATCACACATCCAGTGCGGCCTTAATAACAGAGGTGGATGGTGGCCTAATAACATATGCGATCATTTCATGTGTTCAAAGGAACAGACGGTTCCCAAACATCATCTTGTCATAATAAAAATCATCTGAGACTGGTGGCCCTCCTGGAGTCAAGGTGCAGCTGCCCCATCGTCTTCTGCTTCCTTCATTTCACAAGAGCTCTGTGTCACTCAAGGCCATGCCTAGAGCCCCTGGAGCCAGAGCACCTGGCAAAGTCCAGGTTCAGAATGCCAACAACTGGCATTGCAGCCTGGGGTCCATGATTCCCTTCAGAACCACCAACAAATTGTTACCGTGTGATCGTGGGCAGCTGACTTCACTTTTCTGTGCCTCAGTTTCCTCTTCTCTGAAACAATGTAGTGAAGAGGATGAAACGAGTCTGTCTGGCAAAATGACAGAGTCCGACACCCACTTATAAAGGTTTTAACAAAGTTTGTGAGCACACGCAAATGCTGCTGCCAGTTCCAGATGTCCTGAGTGCCTGCTCCGCTTGCTCTCGGGTTCACAGAGGCAAAAGCCCACCGCTTCTCGGGGAGCGGGCAAGAAACCCAGACTCAGCCCTGGAAGTGTCCCCACGCTCCTTCAGAAGTGTCACCAGAAGCCCAGGTCCCAGAGATCTGGCCGAGGCCTTTCATTCATCTCTCGGACTCTCTCTTTGCATCCATCCACTCGGGGCTGTGGTTGAGTGCATCCTGCCTGCCAATGAGAGTGACTATCCCTCCCTCACCGCTGTGCTATAGAGACGACAGGAATTCAGAGGGACCCTGTAGAACAGGCTAGTGCTGTGGGCGTCCAAGAGGTTCACTCTTTTTTTGTTATGGTTTTGTTTTGGTTTTGGGGTTTTTTTTTTGTGGGCATCACTGCCTCTGGTGGTCGTGGGCGCTAACCAGTGCCGCTCTTGAGAGACGCCGCTGGATTTGAACCACCAAGCCCGTGGGCTGCAGTCCCTCACTCAACCACTAACGCCACCAGGGCTCAGCCCAAGGTTCGCTCTTCATAGGAGCAGAAAGCCTTTTTTTCCTGTGGGGCGGATGGTGGTTTCAAACTGCTGACCTTGGGGATTGCAGCCCAGGATATAATCTCTTACACCACCAGGGCTCCTCCAGAGAGACTGCAGTTAACTTCTAATCACTTTCAAACTGGAAAGGCCTGATGAGTATTCATGACAAGCGCGCTCCAATGGACAAAGGAATGGGGTTGCTTCTGTGAGGTGCCATGGTTTTAGAATGAAAACCAACCCAGTAGCACCCACCACCTCTGACCCTGCTCCTCCTTGAGCATATGGGGAAACCGAGGCCTGGGAGAACGAAAGGCCAGAGTGCCCCCTGAATGGGGGTTGGGCTTTTCTGGGATGGGAGGACTTCTGTCTGTGAGGAGCTGCCTGGGGATGGCACTTTGATGGCTACCTGACCTCACAGCTGACTTGGCAAATAGCAGCTGCTCACTGGCCTGCCCCCACTTGCCTCCAGTGGTGCTCCGGGCACCCCCTATGAACCATCCCTAGACTGGCCTCAGCTAACCCTTTGGGGCAGGAGGGACTCTGGGGATGTCCCTCGGACACTCTGAAGTGGCCTCTCCAGTGGGCTCCAGGCCCTCTTCCCTCCCTCACCCACTTGGCTTTAGCTCCTGGACACCCACCGAGAAGCTGAAGAACATTTGCTGTCACCACACAGCACCTTTCCACAGATCTCCACATGTCTCTGGAACGTCTCTCCACAGGGCCGGCCCATTCTTGCCTGTGAGGACATACTGTCAAAAACCTCCCCTTCATCCCAAACAGGAATGTGAAGAGAACATTCTATGGTGTGACAATACTTCTCCAAACCACAGTGGCTCTTGTTCTGTTGCTCTCTCTCTGGCTGTGCTCTGGCAAGGGGGCAGGCCTGAGGCTAAGACCCTGGGTTCCCGGCACCTGAGCGCTGGTGGCCCGGACTCCAGGACGCGCCCAGGTGACTGCGGACGGCAGTCATGGCCAATCTAAGTCTCCCCTTGTGCCTGGACGTGGGTCCTCCGGGTGCCCCGCTGCCCGCTCTCTGAAGTCGGCCTCCCCCACGGCCCGTGCCGCGTGCGCCCTCTCCGCAGCAGCAGCGCGCACCCGGCCGGTTTCGGGAACGCAGGACGCGCGAGACGCCGTGCTCCCTCGTCCCGGCAGAGGGCGCGCCGTGGCTCGCAGAAGGGCTGGCCTCCCCGGGGCGCGCCCCGACCGACCATCGCACCCCGCTGGGGAGCCAGGCGTGCCCTGGGAGCTGCACAGCCTCTGCGCGCGCAGGCAGGCAGGCAGGCAGGGACGCGGAGTCCCCAGCTTCCAGGGGAAGAGAAGAGCCGCGACGGCCGGCCAGCGGCGGGAGGTCCCGCTTCCAGTGACCTTGAGTCCAAAGGAGCCTCCACCCCCAGGGCCCGGGAGGTCTCTGCCGTGCTGGCAGGGGAAGCGACCGGCTGCCTTTGACCCGGGTTCTGGCTGTGCTGTGCGTGAACCATCCATTCATGAACGCTTCCCAGAATTGACCCTGCTCTCTGTTCCGCCAGACAGAGTCTGAGAGCCCCACGGGGGAGGGGAGACGGGAGAGTTCTACCCTGTCTGAGATGTTCGCGAGGAGCTGGCATCAACTCAATGATGACACTGATAGTCTTCCCCCCCAGGACAACCATTCCTACTCCCAGCATGCTTTGCCAAGCCCTGGGTGTGTCTGAATGGCCCCGGACCCTGGTTTGGCTGCCCTGACTGCACAGCAACCCCCGATGGGGGTTTCTCAGCAGGACTTGGGGCAACACCTTACCCCCCTTGTCTAGAAGGCTCTAGTCAACGCACATGGTGTGCACTGGTGCACTGGGGCACAGACTCCTCCGAGGAAGCAGCTTAGACAGAGAGGCCAAATCCCCCACCCAGATGGCGGCCTGCCCGGCAGGGATTATTGAACATCAGAAAAGCAGCTGATTTCAGGATGTTTATGGCCTAGACTTCCAGCCCTGGTGCCCATGCTTTCCTTCGTCCAGAGTGATACAGCGCCCAGGGTCACCACCAGGGCTCCCTGCCTCCCCCGAAGCTAGGTGTCAACACATGGTAAGCTCTGGCCAGAGAAGTGATGTGGGCAGCAGTCCAGTCTGGTGTTGAACTAGGAGAAGTGGGGCCCTGTTCACCACCACCACTGAACCCCCCCTCCCCACCCCGACTCCAGCTGGCAGCAGTGTGGGTGCCCTAGACCAAGCAGCTCATAAAAACCCATCTCCATGCCGGCCTCCATACATCTGCCTCGTGGGACTCTTCCCCAGCAGGATACTCTCCTCCCCCAAACCTCTCTGTGACGCCTCCAAAGCCAGCTTCCTCCAGGACACTCCACCCCTTCCCTGTCTGACTCCCAACCATCTCCCAGGTGGGGACACTCTCGGCCTCCGCTCTCTCTTCCCAGACTACACATTAGGGCTGTCTCCTGCCTCCCGACTATTCTGCGTCCCAACCGTGTGCTCCACACTTGGCAAACTTGCATGCAACTTTCAGGAGCAGCCCAAAGGGCACCTCCAGTGTGAAGCCCCTCCTGGCTGAGACAGGCCCTCTCCCATGGCCCGTCTGTACTGTCCTGCCCAGTAGACTCACACCCCTCCCTCTTCTCCGACCTTTGTGAGGGTGGGCCCCAAGTCTGGGTCAGCTGTTGGTGGTCAGTACCCAGCTTGGGCCAGCCATAAGCCAGTGAGGGTCAAGTTCAGTGAGTGATGAGTGACTGTATGTGTGTGTGTGTGCGCGCGCGCGCGCTTGTGTGGCCAGACATGGCTGAGGCCCAGGTCAAGGAGACCAAGAGGACATCTAGAAATAGCCCATCCCAGGCCTCTAGGCTAGGCCTGGTGCCCAGATCAGCTGGCCCAAGTTGTGGGGTGGAGCCGAGGATGAGTGGGTAGAGACTAAGGAGAGTGGGTCAGGCAGGCTGTGGCCTCTGGGATTGGCTATCAGAGGTAGGACAGGCCCTGCCCACAGCTGGCAGGAAGCCCTGGCACTCAGGCCTTAGTGACCTCAGTGACCGGTGAGTATTTCAAGCTGGGCTGAGCATCACCTGCTCCCCTGGCCCCACAGCTTGTAGGGCAAAGGGGAGCCTGCCAGCCTCCCCACAGATGAGGGAGCAGAGACACTGGAAAATTTGTCCTTTCTGACCACTCCTGGCATACAAAGTCCCGTCCCTGCCCTCTTCCCTACTTGGAAGACCCCTTCCTGAACCACCCACCAACTGCCAGAGCTTGAAAGATGAAAGCGATCATCAAACCCACCCTCCTGTGTCTCCTCTCCTCCCGCCAATGGAGTTGGGACAGGGAAGAAACGAGACTGGCCCAAGGTCACAGAGCAAGGCAGAGCTAAGACAGTCACAGGAAAAGTCCATGTAGAACAGTGCTTCAGCCAGAGGGGCTCTGCAGCCAGACCCCTGGGGTCTAACCCTGGCTCCCATCCATGTCGCCAGGTGGTTAAAGGGCAACATGCATTAAGACCAAGAGTCAGAAGTAGCAGCCAGATCAGCCATGGTTACGATTCAGTGGTGCTTCTTCACTGCCCCGCCCCATCCATACACCTGTTATGTCCTAACCCTTCTACCCATGGGTGCAATCCCAGCTGGGGAAAGGGGCTTCTTTGTTACATGATGGAGACCGTAGCAGTGTGGGGTTATCTTGAACCAATCACCTTGGAGTTATGCAAGGAGCAGGCCAGAGAAGCAGGAAAGTCAGACATCATGCCACATGGGGAGCACCGAGAAAGCAAGAGAGGACCTTCCCCAGGGGCAGGCAGAGAGAGTCTCCCCTTCCTTGAGCCCACTGCTTTCAAGTGTTTCCAAGTCACAAAGACCCCATAGGGCAGAGCAGAACTGTTCGTGTGGGCTTCTGGGACTCTAACTAGCTACAGGAGCAGACAGCACCATCCGTTCTCCCAAGAAGCATCTCGTGGATTTGAACTATCAACCTCTTGGTTAGCAGCCCAGCAGTTAACCCACTGAGACACCGGGGCACTTCCCGCCTCATGTCAGTGCCCTGAATCCAGACTTCTGACTTCCTACACGGCCACCCACGTGAGGTCTTTCTGTCCTGGCAGATGCTGAGCAAGCCATGCTTTCTACACAGCATTTCCTAGTGCAGGAGGCTCTCCAGGTAATTTCACATCTGCCTCACAACCCAAGAGGCAGGCACGATCATCCTCGCCACGAACAGATCTGGTTTTATACCTGCTTCCTGGTACTTTCAATATTCTCCTCCAGCATCACCTTAAGGGGGAGGGGACAGGCACAGAGCGATTGCCTTGCCCAAAGCTCACTGTCAGAATCCAGGAAAGATTTGGCCTTGTTTCCCACCCATCTGCCTGGCCCGCTCTCCCCCCTCCCCCCACCCCATGTGCAACAGGTCAGGTACTGGCTCCTCAGATGGAGGGAGCACGGTGGCTGAGCATAGGCCAGGCCCTCAGCTGCAATGTCACCCCGGGAGCCTCTTGGCCCTGCACCGGGAGGACCTCATTCTCAGGACAGGCTTCCCCTGACCTCACCCTGCGCCTGAGCCTGACCCATCCTTCCAACCTCTTGGTCTTCGCCTTCCACCTCTAGGAGGGAACCCCCAGTCCACCCACTCCTGTCTGCAACCTGGGCTCTTCCTCTCCAGTGCTGCTCTGCATAACCAGCCCCCTCCCCCCCCAGACCCCTGCTGCCTCTGCCACTTCGTTGCCTCCAGTTGTTTCCAAGAGCTGGCCCCCAAGCTAGGCTGTCCTCTGGTCTGCTTTCTAGAGCATACCTGTCCCAGACTCTAAGGCCAAGAGGTCCCCTGCCATTCCCAGCCCTCCCCTCCCCCCAACTGTCCTCCTACATGGCTTGCCAGCTTCCCTCACCCAGGGGCACACAGTGGCTACTGCCCACACCAATCAAGTACATCCAGACTCATGGAGCTTCCAGGGTTCCCCCAGAAACACATGTAGGCTGCTCCGATGAGGGGGGGCAGGGGGTACACCACAGGACACTTGAGCAACGTCTACATTTGGCTAAGCCGAGGTTTCATTTCAAACAGGGGGACCCTGTCCTTCTGGGACAGAGCCAGCACAGTTCTACATCTGGGATCAGGCTTGGCTACTTCCTGGCAAAGGTCCTGTGCCCCAAAGACTGCCTTGCAGGCTGCACAGCGGCTTCCAGCTATGAGGGTGGGGCGGGGTGTTGAGTGCAGTGGACATGGGCAGAGGAGGGACCAGGATGTCCACCCAGAGAGGGAACTGCCTCAACGCTGCAGAGCCTGTCCAGGCCACACAGACTGCCGGGCTCTGGAGACAGCGCAGAGAGCAATGTCCACCTGGTCCTCCCTCTCCCTTGCAGAGCCTCCTGAGTAATAGGAGAGGGAGATGCTGAAACAGGGACAGCAGGATAAGCGCCCCAAAGACCACAGTGGAGCTTTCCGGAGGAGTCAGTCAGGTGAAACCTGAAAAGTGAGTGGGAGGGAGGAGGGACAGGCAGCAGGGGCGGGGGCTGGATAGGACTCCAGGCAGACCATATCCCACATCTCAAGAGAGAAAATTGGGGCTCTGTCAAGATACAGAAAGGAGGTCAGCATGGCTACCGTGGGCTATGCCTGCCCTGGTCCTGGCAGGGGGTGGAGCTTTCTGCAGGGGCCAGGAAGACTCCCAGAAATGCAGAGGAGGAGGAGAGAAACAGTTCCTCTTTGTTCTGTACTCCCAAACTCCCAAACTTTATCTTCCTTCAGTCCTTGAGAAGCAAGCTAGACAGATTATGATGGGCTTCTTCATCTTCTTTAAGCCGATGAAATAGAGACAGACTCGCCGGAGGTGTTACAGCTGACTTGCAGAGGCAAGGGGTGAACTTCGTCCTACCTGGGTTCTCACTTCAGAGCCCCAAAGACTCAGAGAGGAGACAGAAGCCCTCATCCACGCACCCATTCAATCCCGAGCCCTCCCTTGTTACCAGGGGCCCCGGATGGTGCAAACACGGAAGCCCTTCTCTGCCAGCCACAGGGTCGGCGATGCACACCTAGCCAGGGGCACCTTGACAGACAATTGGCCTTGGACACCCATGGGGCTATTCCACTCCACACACTGGGGACTGTGCAAAGTCACAACAGACTTGGTGGCTACTAACAGTATCTTGCCAGGCTTTGTTCTTCCAACAGTCGCTGGGTGTTCCATGTGGTTAGCACACCTGGCTGCTCCCCACAAGGTGGGAGATTCAGATCCACTCGGGAATGTCACAAACAAACAAATCTGTCCTGAAAGAAGTGCAGACAGAAGAAGCTTCTTTAGAAGCCAGAGGTGAGACTTTGTCTCATGTGCTTTAGACAGATGGTCAGGAGAGCTCGGTCCCTGGAGAAGGACATCTGGCTTGGTACAGGGCAGTGGTTCTCAACTTTCCTACTATCACAACCTCGTGTTTTCTACAGTTCCTCATGTTGTGGTGACCCCAACCATAAAGTTATTTTTGTTTCTACTTCATAACTGCAATTTTGCTACTTTTATGAATTGTAATATAAATATCTGATATGCAGGTTGTATGTTCATTGATACAAATTGAATGCAATTAAAGCATAGTGATTAATCACAAAAACAATATGTAATTATACATTGTGAGATCTTTATTTCTAATTACAAATAAATGAAAATTTGCTTTGAAGCATGGGTCTTAATAAAACAACAGTAGAGGGGGAGGGAGAGGAAAGGAGGTGAGGAACAATAAGTGATCTAAAATCAGTGGCAAGGTGGGTGTCAAAGATCTGGTCGGGATTGATCAAGGGTAATGTAAAAGAAATTATTGAAACCCAAATGAAGGTTGAGCATGATAGTGGGACAAGAGGAAAGTAAAAGGAAATAGAGGAAAGAAATAGGAGGCAAAGAGCATTTATAGAGGTATAAATACAATTATGTACATAAATAAATATTTTTATATATGATGGGGAAATAGATCTATGTGTATATACTTATATAGGCTTAGTATTAAGGCAGCAGATGGACATTGGGCCTCCAGTCAAGTACTTCCTCAATGCAAGAACACTATGTTCTATTAAATTGGCATTCCACGATGCTCACCTTCCTGATATGATCGCTGACGACAAATGTGTGCATAAGCAAAAGTGGTGAAGAAAGCTGATAGTGCCCAGGTGTCAAAAGATACAGTGTCTGGGGTCTTAAAGACTTGAAAGTAAACAAGTGGCCATCTAGCTCAGAAGCAAAAAAGTCCACACTGAAGCAGCACACCAGCCTGTGCGACCACGAAGTGTTGAAGGGATTAGGCATCAGGCATCAAAGAACTAAAAATTATATCATTATACATGAGGGGGAGTACAGATTGGGGACCCAAAGCCCATCTGTAGGTAATGCGACAACCTCTTACAGAAGGACGATGGGGAGGAGATGAGCCAGTGCAGTGGAGCAACGATGAAAACATGCCAGTTTCCTCTAGTTCTTAAATGCTTCCTCCCCCCACTACCATGATCCCAAAACTACCTTAAAATGGTAGCTAGAGGGCTGAGCCCCGGTGGCGTAGTGGTTGAGCGCGGGATTGCAGCCCACTGGGATGGAGGTTCAATTCCAGCAGCAGCTCCACAGGAGAAAAGGCTGGGCCTCCTACTCCCACCACCAGAAGGCAGTGATGCCCAAAAAACCAAAAACCGAAACAAAACCAAGCAAAAAATGTAGCTAGACCAGATGATATACACTGGTACAGCTAGGAACTGGAAACATGTGGAATCCAGGACAGATTATCCCCCCATTTTTTTGTGTGTGGTATCACTGCCCTGGTGGGAGTATGAAGCCCAGCCCTGCTTCTGGAGAACTGCTGCTGGATTTGAACCGTCAGCCCTATGGGCCGCAGTCCTGCACACAACCACTACACCACCACGGCTCAGCCCAGATGATCCCTTTCGGACCAATGGTGACAGTGGCAATACCAGGAGGGTGGGGTGGAAAGGGGGAACCGATTATAAGGATCTACATATAACCTTCTCCTTGGAGTATAGACAACAGGGAAGTGGGTGAAGGGAGACATTGGACAATATACAATATGACAAAATAATCATAATTTATAAATTATCATGGGTTCCTGAAGGAGTGGGAGTGAGGAGGGAGGGGGGAAATGAGAGCTAAAACCCAGGGCTTAAGTAGAAGGCAAACATTTTGAGAATGATGAGGGCAACAAATGTACACATGTGCTTGGCATACAATGGATGGATGGATGGATTGTGATAAGAGTTGTATGAGTTCCCAGTGAAGTGATTAGAAAAACAGAACAAGAGTAAACGACATTGCTACATTTTGTGACAGTATGCCTAAAAAGCCAACTTCAGTGGGCAACTTGAGACAGCTCCTTTTTCACCAGCTCAGCATATCTGCATATCCCTCCTGGAGAGGGATAGAGGAGGCTGTCTCAGTTCTTAAGACTATCAGAAAGATCTGACGGCCTTAGGCAATTGGTGACAGGGTCATTCAACCCCCAAAGGGTAGAGAACCACTGGTCTAGAGACAGCCCCTGGGCAAGATGGCCTGACACAGAGGCTGCAACACTACACACACACACACACACACACACACACACACACACAGAGTGAGATCGACACTGGCCCAGTGTGTCCATTCTGCTGTCCATAGGGCAGCTGGGAGCCAGAACCAGTGGCACTGCACCTAACACCAACGGGCCTTGGGAGGCAGGCCTGGTCATCCCCTGGCCATCTGCTTCTGAAATGTCAGCTCCTGAAAATGCCCTGGAGCCCCATTCTACTGATGTGACTCAACGACCATGCTTGGGCTCCCCCATCAAGAACCCGGTTAAGAATCGAGGCCAAGAAACGGAAGGAGACCAAAGAGTTTGGGTGTTATCCTGCCACCTATGGCCAGGACAGCTGGTTTCTGGGAAGGCTTATGTAACTGCCCCTCTGGTCTGAGCTGCACCCCACCTCCTACTCCCTACCCCTGACCCTCAGGACAAGGAGAGCCACTGTTCTTCCTCTGGGAGGGTGGGAGAGAGACTGACATGGTGGCCATCCAGTTCTCAGAAGGAAGTTGGGGTTGAGCAAACCTCTACCTTTGCTGTATCTGTTCTCTCTGGCTCAGAGCATCCAGAACTCCCTAGAACACGGAAGCACACTTCCTGGTGACAGAACGAACAGTTCATTCAACCATTACGGCTGCACCCACACGCCCCCCACACACATGGGGGGGGGAGTCTGGTGAGGACAGAGGTTTTGGCTCTCTAGCTGTCCCCTTCCTGATTCCCACTGAGCCCCCTGCAGGGCCAGGCCACAGGAAGTACTCCACTGAGATGAGTGAAGTGGAGGAATAATTTAGAGAAACAGAGGGGGGCTGAGCCACGGTTGTACGCGGGACTGCGGCCCACTGGGATGGAGGTTCAATTCCAGCAGTGGGGCTGGGCCTCCTACTCCCACCACCGGACAGCAGTGATGCCCCTCCCCCCCCCAAAAAAAAGAAAAGAAAAGAAACAGAGGGGGAGGAAGGAGAGAGGAGGAAACTGCTCCTTCGTCTCTGAAGGACGAGACTTTCAGTCTCAGAAAGGGGGTTGATGATATCCTCAGACCCTTCTTCCTTTACCCAGGAACTCCAAGACAACAGCCAACAAACAAACTCACTGTCATCGACTCACTGCAGACTCTGAGTGACTCTGTTGGGACTCCAACAGATAAGCCCATTCTTTCTGTACTTAGGGGACACCTTCTGGTGGTGCAGGGCTGACAGGTTGGACTGCAATCCCCATGGTAAGCAGTTCAAAACCACCAGTAGCGCCGAAGGAGAAAGTGTGGACTTTCTACTCCCATAAATAACTGGCCTCAGAAAAACACAGCAGGTCACTATGAATTAGCATGGACAAGACAGCAGTGAGTCACTGAGGCAGAGGAAGGCGGAGGGAGACAGCTAGCCTTGATTATCCCCAAAACAAGAAACAAAAACAAACAAGAAAAATGGTCTGAGCCCTGGTGGCATAGTGGTTGTGCGGCCCACTGGGTTGGCGGTTCAAATCCAGCAGCAAGGCTGGGCCTCCTACTCCCACCACCAGAGGGCAGTGATGCCCCAAAAACAAAAAAACAAAAACAAACAAGCTAGCCTTGATTAAGTGGAGGGTGTGTTATGCATTCCACATATTATCTCTCCTTTTTGTGTGTGTAGCATCATGGCCCTGGTGGGAGTAAGAAGTCCTTTTTTATTTTAAATCATTTTATTGGGGGCTTATACAATTCTTTTATTCCCCAATGATTTTATTGGGGGCTCTTACAACATTTCATAATCATTGTATCAAGCATATTTGTACACATCTTGCCATTCTCATTTCCAAATATTTTCTACTTCAGCCCTTGGTATAAGCTCCTCTTTGCCCCTCCTTTATTATTTTTTTTAAATCATTTTATTGGGGGCTCATACAACACTTAACCACAATCAACACATATCTATTGTATGCAAAGCACCTACTATCTCTTAATCCTCACAACAACCCGCCAAAGTCAAAGCCCTTCCTCCTCTTAGAGGAGAAAGTGACTTTGGAAGGCCAAGGGAGCTTGTTCCCGGTCTCTAATCAGAGTGGCCTATCTAGACTCCAAGTCCTCCAAATACACCAGGGGCCAAGGGTAGGGGTCGGACAGTGTGCAGAGCAGGGCTGTGGAAGAGTCAGTCAATGGCAGGCAGAAAATGAGTCAGAGTCCCTTGCCCCAACCCCCCATCCCCAGCGAAGTTGCAGAGCCCTGGGGGTAGGAGAGGTGAGCATTCACAGAAGCAGACCCTAAAAGGACAAAAGGAGGGTCGCCGCATCCTTGGGTCAGCAGGGAGGGTCCAGGACAGAGCTGAGGAAGCGGACCAGGCTGCCTTCTCCCCCTCCCCTGGCCCCACGGATCACCCGGTGTTGCCCGCTCAGCTCATTGGCTCTCCTCTAGTTACTCATCTCTCCTCTTCGCCCTCCCAGCCTGTGGTTGCCATGGAAACACAGAGCAGTGACATCATTATGGGGCGAGGGCTGAGGAGATGCTGCTCTGAGCAGGGACTGGCTCTGCGGCCTGCCAGATGTTATATCCACAGGGCCAGAAGGGGGAGCGGGAGGGAGTTGTTCCTCTTACCAGGGATGGGGAGAGAGCGCCAGGCACCAGGATGCAGGGACTCACTCAGAGGGATGGGGAGGCTGGGTGCCAATCTTATTTTTTTCTTTTGTCATTGCTATGTGTCACCAATTTTATTATTTATATGATTTAAAAAAAACATTTTTGGGGGGCTCAAACAACTTTTGTTTTGTTTTTTGTTTTTTGGGGGGGACATCACTGCCCTCAGGTGGTGGGAGTAGGAGGCCCAGCCTTTGCTCCGTGGAGCTGGAATTGAAACTCCATCCCAGTGGGCCGCAGTCCCGCGCACAACCACTACGCCACCGGGACTCAGCCTCAGACAACTCAACACAATCCATACATCCATCCATTGTATACCAAGCACATTTGTTGCCATCATCATTCTCAAAACATTTGCTTTCTACTTGAGTCCTTGGTATCAGCTCATTTTCCCCCTTCCTTCCCACTCCCCACTTCCTCGTGAACCCTTGAAAATTGATAAATTATGATTATTTTATCCGATGTCTCCCTTCACCCACTTCCCCATTGTCCATACCCCCAGGGAAGGAGATTATACATAGATCCTTATAATCAGTTGCCCCTTTCTACCCCACCTTCCCTCCACCCTCCCGGTATCACCACTCTCACCACTGGTCCTGAAGGGATCAGGGTTAAGCATGCTGAGGATACAGGGTGGGGAGTGGGGGCCAGGACTGGGAAGGTAGGAGCTGGCCCTGCATCTCAAATGGAACACCAGGCTTCAGAACCGCCTCACAAGTGTAGCCATTGCTAAACCCATCTCAGAAATCAGTGAACTGCAGATTCCAGCAGCAAAGCCTCTGCACTGGGTTGGGGGCTGGGTGAGATGGGCCTCAAGGGCCCTGCCCTAACCAGGGAGAGGAGAATCTGCTACCTTCCAAGGGCAGCAAACATTTACTAAGTCAACCATGACCAGCATTCTTACGTGCATTCTTCCATGAGATCCCTAATTCCTGCATGAAGTAAATACTAATATTATCTCCCCCAGACAGATAAGGATCCAGTTCAAGGGTGGACCTGAACTGCCTAAGGACACACCATTTACATGGTGGCACCAGGAATGGAACGCTGATCTTCAGGTCAGCGGCTCTGCCCAGCCCAGGCGCCTCACTGTGACCGGACATGGGGGGAAGGAGACAGCACTGGGCTCTCAGTCTTGGTCCTTCTGTATGACAGCAGAGGCCTGTGCCTAAAAGCAGTGACCTTGAGTGAGAAACCACGCACACCTAGATACGCACCCCTGCACCTGCTCCCGTAGTGAGGTCATTAGGGTTCCCTGCCCAGCCCCGAGGCCTGTTCCTGTAGCTTTGGCTGAAATAGGTTTCTGATTGGCAACTGGACTTCTGCAAAGGGCGCCAAGGCCTTGTGTGGAGAGGGCGCTTCCTCCTGGGCTCTGTGCCCAGGACAGCCAGGGACAGAAAAGAAGGGAACCTGGTCTCGACTTTGCCATGGAGCAGCAGAGGCTCAGGGGAGAAGGCCCCCACACTGTGGGAACCGCCGACTCTTCCCATTTCTCCCGGGGAAGCCTTCCCTGAGGCCCCACAGCAGACCTGGACCTCCACCGACCTTGTGTCTGCCCCCTCCCAGCCTGGGAGCTGGGTGGAAGTGTGTCTGATTCAGGGCTGTCTGTCCAGGGCCTCGGCAGAGCTGGGCAGGAAGTGAGCACCCATTCATGAGGGCATGAATGAACAAACCCTTCCCTTTCTAGAAGAGCCTCGGCAGGGCAGTGCTCAAGTTCTTCCTCCAGGATTGAGATCGGTGGTCTGAACCCACCAGGCCACTCCAAGGGAGAAGGGAGTGACATCTGCTCCCTTCAGTGTGGGTGAGAGGTGGGGTGAAGGTCTTACTAGCCTACTGTCCTGGAGGGTCTTACCAACTCCCAGGCGGTGGGTTCTCAGCCTCTGACAGTTCAGGGAGAAGACATACAAGCCCATGGGACACTGGGAGCCCCATCGGTCCAAGGTGGGCCTGACTGTTGAGAGCACAATGACCTCTGAGCCACCGTCTAGGAACACGCACTGCAGGCCCTTGGAAGCCATGGAAAGTGCGGTGCAGAGGAGGGAGAGGCCTGCAGGGCCAGAGTATCTGATGGGGTTCGGGCTGCAGGTATACCCCTAGGAAAGGCTCGCTCAGAGAGAAGGGCAGATGGGTGTTCTGCGGACAGGTGCCAGAGGAGGCATTCTCGGGGCGGGGTGAGCACGTGGGGGTCAGGGACCAGTGGGTCACCTTTGGGGCCGGAGGAGGTCCTGGGCCATACCCAGTCGGGTGCAGGCTGGGAGTCGGCTAGACCAGGCTGGCCACCAGGACGGCAGCCGATCTCCTGACCTCCTTGCGCCGGTGGCCGCGCCTGTCCCTCCGGTCCTCACCTGCCAAAGGAGGGCGTGGATGCCTGCACCGCAGGAATCCCGGGAAGCCTTCCCCGGGGGCAGCAGCCCAAGGGCGAGGTGACTTTCTGATCCCCAAGCGGCCGGGACTGGGGGCCTGGATGGGCTTCCTCCTCGGAGTGCCGGGAGGCTTGGGCGGGCGCGGCGGGCCAGGCCCCTGAGCTGACGCAGGCCCGCGGGCCGCCCCGCCCGGTCCCCTCCCCCTGCCCGCTGCCCGCTGGGGGCGGGGCGGCTCCCGCAGGCCCCCGCGCCAGCCGCCAGCCCCGGGCGGGCTTCCTATTTCGGGAGCGCGGGGCTGGGGTCACTCCGCGTCACGTGACGAGGGCTACTTAAAGCGGCGCCGCGCGCCCGGAGCCGCGGGTTACCCAGTGCTCGCACTGCACGCCGGCTTTCTCGTGGCCGCCCTCCCAGCCCTCGCCTTCCCCGGTCACCATGGCAGACGCGTTCGCGGGCACCTGGAAGCTGGTGGACAGCAAGCATTTCGATGACTACATGAAGTCGATCGGTGAGCGGGACTCGGGCTGGGGGTGGGTGGGTGCGGGGGGCCGGCAGCGGCCGAGCGCCGCGCTCCTGCCCGAGGTCAGGGTTGGGGAGCAGGGGCGCGGGGGGGGTGGGGTGGGACGCGGAGGGGGCAGCCCAGGCTGCGCTTGCGGGAGCCTGCGGGCAGGGAGCTTCCGTGGTCTGAGTCCCCCGCGGGATCCTTCGCTAGGGCGATGCCCAGAGGAGGCAGGTGGACCTGTGCTTGTGCACAGCCATCCAGCGGATCCCGACGCATAACGGCCTTTGGAAGGGGTCCGGATAGATCTGCCCCACCCTAGAAGGACGCCACGCCTTTCTCCCGCAGAGCAGCTGTTGGTTGCAAACGGCGGACCTTACAGTTAGCCGCCCTACGCGCCGCCAGGGCTTTCCAAGAAGCGGGGTAGATGCGCCAGAGATGGGAAGAAGGTTTGGGCACCAGGAGAGCACTCCTGGCAGGCGGTGGGCGGCTTCAGGGAGCGCTGGGCACCGCCAGCGGGTGGGGAGGACGAGGAATGTACCACAGCCTCAAGTATGCGTGCAAAGGAAAACCGTCCGCGGGGAGCCAGAGCCCGAGCCCTGAGCCCCGTGTGTGAAGAGAGCCCTCAGCAGTGATTCCCGGCCCCACCGAGCTGAGAAGGACTGTCCGTGGAAGGGACCCTCTTGATCACCCGGGAACTGGGTACCTGAGGTGGGAAATGGCTCAGACCCTGGTTGAGCACACCCCACTGCACAGCCACGACTCCAATTCATAACGACGCTTTTAGATCACAGAACTCTCTTCCCCTGTGAATGTTGGGCCTTTATTCTAAGGCTCCCTTGGGTGATCTTGAACTTCAGACCTTCAAATTCGCAGCCACCATACTACTCACTTGTACCACCTGGGGACTGGTTATTCTAGCAAGCCCTCTGAGAAAGGTCAGGTGTAGGCCATTGGGTGTGCCAGGGGGTCTCAGAATAGAAAAAGCCATTAGACTTCTGGGGTGTGCCCGAGGCTCCCAGAACAGGGTCATGGGCAGGTCCAGGCGTAGCTGTGTTATTAGGGACGGATAAGAATAAAGATCGAAAGACTTGTGCAAAAGATGAGGACCTTGGGGCTCTCCATACCTTGCCTAGTTCAGCAGGTGGGAAAACTGGGGGGCCAGACAGAACGGAAACTCATAAAGATTCCATGGTGGAGCGAGCGTTCATGAGAATCCAGGTTTTCTAGATCTGCTGTGTGGACTTGTCTCCAGCACTCCGTAGACCGGGCTGTGTGGGAGGTTTGCTGACCCCTTTGACTTCTGCCTCCCTCCCTCCTGGCTTGGGCTCTGGAGAGGATAATAGTCTTTCTCCAAAGTCTGCGCAGAGACTAGTCCAAACCACAGGTTCCCAAACTGGCTGGTACTACTGCTCCCTTCTGAGAAAAACAAAGCAAAATTACTCAGCACCCTCTCCAGCACTCAAAGCGTTTGTAATACAGTCCACAAGCCACGATAAAATAGAGGCATCTGCTCCTGCAGCCCCTCCTGGATCTTCCCTACATCATATCCTGGATTATGGGCTAGGTTCTTGCTTCTTGGACCTACCTCTGCCACCCACTCCCATCTTCCCACCAGGCGCCCCGGGGGGGTGGAGTGGTTACATGGTGAGCTGCTAACCCCAAGGTCAGCAGTCCCTAACCACCATCCCTTCCACAGGAGAAGGCGACGTGTCTTGCTTCTGTACAAGGGACAGTCTGGGAAACAAAGGCAGTTCTGCCCTGCCCTGTGGGGTCCCCCTATGAGTTTTGGGATCTACTCAAGGCAGTGAGTTGTTTCTTCCAGTGGATGCATCACTGCTCTCCGGTGGTGGGAGTAGGAGGCCCAGCCCCACTGCTGCTGGAATTGAACCTCCATCACAGTGGGCCGCAGTCCCGCGCACAACCACGACGCCACCGGGGCTCAGCCCTTCTTCCAGTGGATCTTTTGGGATAGAGGCTGCTCTCACCCGCTTTGAAAAACATTACTGGGGCTGAGCCCCGGTGGCGTCGTGGTTGTGCACGGGACTGCGGCCCACTGGGATGGAGGTTCAATTCCGGCTCCCAGGAGCAAAGGCTGGGCCTCCTACTCCCACCACCTGAGGGCAGTGATGCCTAAAATAAAAAGAAAAAAAAACGTTACTGTACAGCCTCAGACAGGCGCATCTTCAGTTACAAGCAGGGCTCCCTGTTGTCCTCCCAGGACAGAGGGCTGGATGTGGCAGGAGGGAGAGGTTCACTTCTGGCACCACCTCGCCTTTCCTTCGAACCCTATTTCTGTGAAACAGGACCGCCCATATGCTATGCTGGGCCCCGGGCAGAGATGCCAAGAAGCAGGAGGTAGGGTGGGCAGCTATTACTGGAGAAGTTGGAATTCCTGGGTTTAGCTTCTCCCCATGCAGCTGTTGGCTCAAAGGGCTGGGCTTCAACAGTCAAGAACTACTCTTGTCCTACCATTTTTTCCCAACTTGGGACTAGGGAGCTGGTTTCTTGTGCCTCTGGGCAGTTCCTTCTATTAAATGGGATTCCTTCCAGCCAACTCTTCTCACTGTACAGAAAGGCCGAGGCCCAGCAGGAAGAGAGGCTCCTGGCTCCCGAAATGATGCAGCTCCATTTCTAAGCAGAACACGGCTTGTCCGCAGTGTCTTGCACGCTTATTAGTCCACATTCTACTTCTCTTGGCTCAGTCGCTCACTCACCCAACAGTTGACCCCTTCCCCGGACACTCTGCACCTGGGGAGTAAGCAGAGCCCCTGGTGCAGTGTTGGGGTGTGTGTGTGTGTGTGTGTGTGTGTGTGTGTGTGTGAGAGAGAGAGAGAGAGAGAGAGAGAGAGAGAGAGAGAGAGAGACTGGCTGACTGACTGGCTCTGATTGTGCTGGAGGCAGTTAATCCTAAATTCAAATCCCGGTTTGAAGCTGACCAAGTCGACTCATTTGCAAAACAAAGGTAATGAAACCTCTGCTTCAGGCTGTTGTACAAAACAGATGAGACTCGTTCTTCGCCTGCCCCTTCCTCTCCTCACCCGTGGGGACAGGGAACCAGAGGGGTTCATGATCAGGAGCTGGGTACTGGGCCAGAGGTAGTAGGCACATTTGGTGACTTACACACTTGTCCTTGGGCTGCCTCCTACCTACCCACCCCCACTGTCTTGGGGTGGATGACCACGGGCTGCTGGGGGGAGGGGGGGCAGGGGCAAGGTTAGAGGCCAAAGGGCAAATGTCCACTGGAGCTACAACCTGAAAAGGGTAAAAGGCTTTGCCTAAAAGCTCTTCCTCATTTGTTGATGGGATGCCTTAGGCCTTTGCCCAGTGCCCAGGGAAGCCATGCTAAGGTTCTGGGTAGAAGTCCTCAGGCATCAGAAGACCAGAAGTGAAGTCCTGGCTGCACATGGTGCCGATGCCACTCTAGGTTTCTCAATCTATACAAACACTCCCTGCTTTCTATATCATGGAAAGGGCTTTGCTTCTGAATCATGGAAAGGGCTTTGCACATACCTTTGTGTTTTTTTGGGCATCACGGCCCTCTGGTGGGAGTGGGAGACCCAGCCTTGCTGCTGGATTTGAACCGCCAACCCTGTGGGCCACAGTCCTGCACACAACCACTACGCCACCGGGGCTCAGCCCTGCAAATACATTTGTTGCTGGGCTCTCGAGAAAAGTGAAACCAGGGAAAGTGCGTCAAAGCATCAAGCATCCCACCACATATGGGGCAAGGACACGGTGCTCCTGTGGTTTGGGGCAGCTGGCTTCCCTGGATGGAAGTCATGTTCCTCCAGCTTTCACAGCTCACATGCCTGTGCCTCTTAGCCAGTGAATGAGTGGCTGGAAAGCTGCTCGGGTACATGGGCTGGGGGAGACCCAATTAGGTGGCTTTAGTGTCAAACAGTTCTGGAGTGGCTCCCTGGTGGGTGGTCATGGGCCCGAGCACTTTCAGTTACTGCATCTGGACACTGGAGCCGGTCCTTCAGGGACGTGGAACGGATTGGTTACGGTCGTGCAGGTCCAGCTCTCTGCACACAGAAAGCACTCCGTGCAAGGCTAGGTCAAAAAGGAGTGCCATGAGGGTCCCAGTTCACACACACCCTCACACAACATGCATCAACATGTGAGTAGCGAATGTCTAGTCTTAGCTCCTTAAAGTGCTTTAAAAAAAAAAAAGTGGGCTGAGCGCCGGTGGCATAGTGGTTGTGTGCAGGACCGTGGCCCACAGGGTTGGCGGTTCAAATCCAGCAGCACTCTCCAGGAGCAAGGCTGGGCCTCCAACTCCCACCAGGGGGCAGTGATACCCACACACAAAAAAAGCTAATTAAAAAAGGAGCTTCCTAGTTGACCCAATGGGCCAGTTAAAATTCAGGCTAAGAAGCCATCTCAGGACTTCCAGGGCATAATCTTGATTATTTTTTTGTTTCTCCAAAGATAGTTTGATCACAGAGGCTTCTGCAGATGTTTTTAAAAAGTTGACAAACGCATTGGGGGGTGGGGGGAGATGTCATGCTGAGCTTTGTTCCCATCATGCGGAGGGCTGAGCTCTTGAGAGTTTCAGTGGGACCCTTTATGCCATTTCACTGACAGCCCTGATGCTGCCCCTTTCTGCTCCCCCAATTCAAAGTATATCTCAAAGGGACATGACTTGAGCCCCCTCAAGATGCCCAAACTGCTACTTTTCTGTGTAAATTGAAGAGCGTGGGATTCCTGGGGGAAGAGTTGTGGATGGGAAACAGGATCTTCAGAAGCACATAGCCCTACATAGACACTGAGAGCATCACATCTTGGTGCTTTTGTTTCAGGAAGGTTTTTATGGCAAGACTTCCCACCTCACCTTGTGAATGCCAGGGTATTAAATCCAGCCCTGCCTCTGGTTTGCTGTGGCCCCAGAAGCTGCCCATCTACCCAATGTGATCAGCGGCCGCTCCACTGCGCACAGCAATGGGGGAGGGAATGTTACACATGGGCTTGCAGAGGCTCTGAAAGCCCACGTGCTCCACGTCCGCATTTTCGAGCCCGAGTCTCAGATCGCCCAGCTCTCCGTACTTGCCTTTCAGCTCGCACCGAGAGAGTTGTCTAGTCTGTATAAATGAATCACCCACCGTGTGTACGCTTCCTATACAAAGATGGTCCTGGTACCCTTCCCCTTTTTCTCAGGTGTGGGGTTTGCTACCAGGCAGGTGGGTAGTATGACCAAGCCCACCACCATCATTGAAGTGAATGGAGAAAACATCACCGTCAAGACGCAGAGCACCTTTAAGAGCACGGAGATCACCTTCAAGCTGGGGGTGGAGTTTGACGAGACCACTGCGGATGACCGAAAGGTCAAGGTGAGCCTGGGAAGGGGATGCAGCGTGCAGGGCGAGAGGACCCCGAGGGGCAGGCTCTCGGAGGAGACTGCAACGAATAAGGTTCCTCAAGCCCCAGCAGCGCTGCAGTGTCCCCAGAGCCAGGTGCGGCCTCCTTCCGTTTTGCTCACCTGTCAGTAGCATCCACTGGGCGCCTCTGGGAATACCAGGCTAAACATCCAAGCCTGGTGGGCAGCACGGAGCCTTCGTGTCTACTCCAGCTCCAGCTGGATGACCTTGTGGAAGGCAGGCTGTTGCTCTGGGTTCCTGTCCCCTTTCCATAGATGGGGGAGTTATGTGGTCATGGCTGTGACCCAAGTACTTTGGGAAGGCTGCCCAGAAGTCAGGGCATCCGCTCAGTGGCAAGGTCATGAAGCACAGGAAGAGGTCTAGGAGCAAGAGGCTGAGACCTCTTCTCCGACCTCCAACTCCTGGACTTGGCAGTCACCTTGAATACTTACTTCTGTTGCTGCCAGTTGACCGCCAGGACGCGCACTACAAGGTTCCTAGGTGGGACAATCACTGTCTTGGGGGTATTGGCAAGTTCTCCCCACCATCAAGTCGCAGACCCTCTTGGTCTGCCTGTGGCTGTCTTGAGAACTGCCTCAGGCATCCGACCCAGCCCTGGGGCCACGTGGAGGTGAGAACTAAGGGCAGTTGACCTCTAATGTGGTCTCCTTAAAGCAACAGCCTCCTCACCCTCACCCTGTGACCTGGACCCTCCTGTTTTCCTCCCTGCCCCATCCCCACCCCCAGTTGTCCCGAGGAAGGGGGGCTAAGGGAGGTCTGGTCTCCTTGCGTAAAAGGAGTAGTTGGAGCACAGCCCAGGATCACACTGGCTGGCAGGCAGCTTGGGATAAAGGTGGCTGTCCTACCACCTTCTCCTACATCCTAGGACTTCTTGCCAAGGGGCAAGAAGGCAACAAACAAACCCAAGAACTGCTCTGAGGGCCCACAGGCCAGGTGCAGCCTGCTCTGAGTGGGTGGGCAGAAAGCTGGGGGAGAATGAGAAAGGTCCTGGGAGTGAGTGGACCAGGGGATAAGCCCCTCCCCATCTACATACACACACGAGCCTGTGACCTACTCCCTACCCCATAGGCTGGCACAGGGCCCCCAAATTCCTAGAGAAGAGAAGCCCGGGAGACCTGCCAGTTGAGAACCAGGTGATGTAGGTGGACGGGTCAAGGGACCAAGTGTACATTTGACCTTGAGAAGTGGAACACTTCAGGGGCACTCCGCCCCAGGACCCTGCAGCTGCTTCCTTTGGGACTGCTTTTTACCCGATGAGGTCAAATGGTGTGACTAACAGAGGGGGTAGGAAGTCTACCAGGGACATGACTGTTCCGACTGGGAAATGCACCTGTTAACTTATAAGTGCTGGGGCTCTTTTAGACCAAAGCTGCTTAAACTGTGGGCCGAGACACGGGGGGTGGGCTGCCTAACTCCTTGTGGGAGCGGGGACAAGTCTGGTTACAAAAAGGTTCCTGAATATGCACTGACCAAAGATCAACTCAAAGACAAACTCGTAGCGAAGCTGAGGTGTTGGCGGTGTGATTTCCTCTGACAAAAAGCAGTCACTTCCCCCCAGTCTAGGCAGGAGTGGTGCAGAGACTGGAGTGAAGCAGGCCTGCCCTGAGCTGGCATAGAGGTGACTCAGAGGCTGAGTCTTCTGAGGCCCTAGGGAACAGTAAGTATGCACTCCAACTCTAGCTGAGATCTCAGGCCAGCCTCTCCTCTCTCCACAGTCCACTGTGACGCTGGATGGCGGCAAACTAGTCCACACGCAAAAATGGGATGGGCAGGTGACGACACTTGTGCGAGAACTGAGTGATGGGAAGCTCATCCTGGTAAGATGGCACTGGGGAACCCCACACCTGTTTGAAACCCTGGAATTGGGATGGGGAGGGTGGAGGCAGGGTTGGGATGACCTTAGGTAGGCGTGTTCTCTATGGTGGCTCAACACAGTTGACAGGCTGTGTGACCATGACCAGGTCAAAGTCTCGGGACCGAACCCTAAAGTGGGGTGTAAATATTACCCACCCCCCTGCAGGACTTCTGGGCGGTCTGAAGGGGGCAGCACACGTCTAACATCAGCTCCCAGAGTGCTGGGAGGACTAAGGCAGGAGGCTCCAGAGCCTGCCTTTCCTCCTCGAATCAGTCACCTTGCCTCAACTCCAGAGAGAGAAAAAACAGGGCCACATCTCACTCAGACCCTCGACAAGAGGTTCTCCTGTCTCTGCACTGCATTCCCCCTCCGGAAGTGCTGTCACATTCCGAGCCTTTGGGCAGGGACTGAGCTGGGGGGGTTCTCTGGTTGGCAGTACTGATTCAGTCCCACCTCTCTGTACCTGCCTGCTGGCAGGGGTGTTCCTGAGAAGATGAGGCCGGAAGGTCTTTCAGCTGCCTACGCGGGCATGCCAGGCCAAATACTGGCAATCAGACTGCTCTCCCAGGAAGGGGGGAGGCTCCCGCCCTGGTTTAAGGGAAGAAGGAAGGAAGAATTCATAGCCTGGCTCAGTCCTTTCCCGAGAGCTTCCAGATATTGTGATTCACCTGTTGTCTTACCAGGGGCTCCGGTCGTATAATAGTTATGCACTGGGCTGCTAACTGCATAGCCAGCAGTTCCAAACCACTGCTTTGGGAGAAGAGCAGGCTTCCTTTTCCTGTAAAGAGTTACACTCTTGGAGACGCACAGGGGCAGTTCTACCCTGTCAGAATTGTCTTGATGGCAGTGCGGTTTTTGTCTGCTGTGTGCTAGGCTCTGTCCAAAGCACCAAGGATGAGTGAGGGCCAGCAGAGAAATACCGAGGGATCTTGACCAAGTCACTTCACTCATGTTTCACGACCCCAAATCTCTGAAAGGCGATTTGGCATGCCTACCTTAAAGAGTTGGTGAAAGGGTCTGAAATATATACATATACAAAGTGCCTGGCATGTAATAAATGCTCAATGAGCACTAAGAGTTTTATGATGAACACAGCGGGTCTTCTCCTGCCCTCCCCCCCTCTTTCCTTCCAGACGCTCACCCATGGCAGCGTGGTCAGCACGCGCACCTACGAGAAAGAGGCATGACGGACTGCTCGGCCAACCAGCGACCACTGGACTCGGCGCCAGACTGCCTCATTTGCCCCCCTCTGGCATTTTGTATAAATTCACTTTGGTTGGGGAATCCTGGGATCAGGTGGCACCAGCCCAGTCTGGTTCCCACTGTGTGTGCTTGCTTTTTTAACTGTCTCCACAAGGTGCTCTGAGGACAATAAAGGAAAGCTCAAGGCCACTCCCTTGCCTTTTTGTCTCTGGTGACCTGCTTCTGAATGTCTTAAGTCGCCCCAGTGTGCCACACCATGGGCAGAAATGACCCCCGGATCAAGAAGCATTAGGCAAGAGAAGTGACTGAGACGGCCAGTCCCAGGGACAGTGGGAATCGCAGTCACCACATGTAGTCATTATTAAACATCGACACCTGTACATTGTTTTTACACCGCCCTTTCTCCAAGGTCAAACCTTGGCAGCTCAGTCAAGGGGCTTCCCCAGTGTTCCAGCCCTTACCAAATGTCCTTGAGTCTAGTGGGCATTTGTCTTCTGTGACATGTTCTGTGACTCCCTTGTTAGAACTCACACTGAGGTCATGATTCCCATCATGGTGGTGGAGGATGACCACTGGTGGGGACTGCTTGGCCTAGACTCTATTCATGGATCTACATTTTTATAGTTTATCCAACCAATTTGTGGGTAGGGAGTGGTCCCCTGACCACTCGAAAGGAAGGCTTATAAGGCCTGCTAGTGCCCTTGGGCCTTCCCCAACATAGGGGGTAACACAATGTTTATCAAGCCATGCAGGCTCAGTGACTTCAGATCTGTAAATGACTCAGGAAGAGCGTGACTAAAGGAATAAGAACTTTTAGTAAGTGTCAAACCAAACACATTGCCATCAAATGCCGGGAATTTTTAAGCAGAGGTCTGAAGGGGAACTGATAACATACACAATGAGTACAAAGTAGAACAATGATCTTGGCTGGGGCTGGCTGGTTCAGCCGTCTGGAGGAGTATCACACAAACTCAGTCACTGCACACAGTCTTTTTCTGGCGGTGACCGCGGCTGTCACTGGTAGCGGAGTCGGGCCACGTTGGGGAGAACGGGGAAAGTGAGCACCACTTCTGACCAGGCTCGCCCTCTGCCTGCCTGCTAGCAACCAGGATCACCCCACCGATCAGCCTGGGACAGACCAGGTGGCTCTGTTCTTCTCTGACCAGGGAGACTCCCCTCTACGGTCGTGGCTGCCGCGCAAGCTCGGACTGGACTCGGCACGCAGCTGTGGTGGTGGCAGCTGGAGAGGGGTGAGGGGCTCTCCCGCTGAAAGATGGTGGGTGAGTGCATGGGGAGGATGCAGAGGTCACTTGCAAGGAGACCAGGAGCGATAAGCAAACAACCCCGTCAGGCAGCCGCTCTGGGCAGCGGACTCCCAAACCCTGCCTGCTGCTTAAGGGGAAGCGCCTCGTGGGAGAGAAGTAAGTGGGGTGGGAGGCCTTCGGCTCACAACTGGAGTCTTGACTTGGAGGACTACGGATCCCAGTTCTTCATGCTCTCGCCCAGCCCTCTCTGCTCGGCTCCGCGCTCACTCCTTGTGCTTCTTCTTGTGCTTCTTCTTTTTCTTCTTCTTCTTGGCCGCCTTGCTGTCTTTCGACGCGTGCCTGGCCTTCTTGCCGGCGTCGCTCTCGGAGTCGGAGCTGTCCGAGTCAGATGACTTCCTGTCTCGGTGCTTCTTTTTCTTCTTTTCCTGGAAAGAAGATCCGAAAATCAAACGCGGACACCGACATGTCCTCACGACTCACAAGACCACTTTAGAAAGGATAGAAAGGGATT
>PVJH01024150.1:0-34731 GCA_004026705.1 Nesogale talazaci | reverse complement strand
ACATTCTGCCATTTGCTCAGATCTTTTTTAAAAAATTAAACTACAGTATCTCATCTTTGATAAAAATAATAAAAACTACACTTTTTGCATTTTTGAAATATCATGTTTTCTGCATTCTTGTTTTTCATTGACTATCAGTCATGAAAATTATCATTAATGAGTAGAATTAATTAGACATCACTGACAACATTTATTTTGAAAAATATGGAAAATGTTCTGGTATCTTTCTTATTGAATATTCTGCATTATAAATTTTTAACAATATCTACCCTTATGTACAATTTCTATAAAATAATACTTGGATCTTTCATGATACAGGTGAAATCTCCTTCCGACTACCCCCTAACAAAGAATATTACTCTTACCCAGACGAGGTATCTTAGTGTCTTCTGAGGCTGGTAGTTAACAAGAAGGAACCCTGGTAGCCCAACCCTGGGTTGTGAGACTCAAGGTCTGTGGTTTCTTTGTGGAAGAAAGATGGGTCTTTGTGCTCCATTGAGGAGTTACAGGCTACAGTCTCAGAAACCAACAGAAATCCTTGCCTGTAGCATTGCCATGTGCTTTACACCCTTTCTTTTTTTTTGGCAAAGAAATGTACCTATTTGTCTTTAAAAAAAAAGGAGAAATCAATTTTTAATAATCTCTCTTCATTTTGTTTAATTTTTCCAGTGCCCATTGTGATACCCATCCATTGACATAGAGATGTCAATCCAACCCTATGAGGTTCTTTCTTTTCTTTATTCAACCTTTAATTTTTCAATAGAAAAAATCTTCCACTATCTTTTCATTCCATTTGACCATGAGTTTTTTGAAGCCTCTGCATATGTATGTGCACAACCCATTATTAAAAATAGAAAATATAATTTAAACTCATAATTATTTATTACTTTCAATTTAAATACTATATATTGACTGCTATTTTCTTGCTTGGTGGCCTGTAGGAGCTATTAAGTTAGTTCTGACTCATAGGGACCCAATCTACAACAGAATAAAACACAGTCTAGTCCTGAGACATCCACACAATGTTTCAGTCCATAATTTGAGTCTATCCTTGACAGTTTACCATGTCAATTCCTCTTTTCAAGAGTCTTCTTTTTTATTGGCCTTCTCCCAAGTATGATGTTATTTCCCAGGGGCTGCCCTTTCCTGACAATATGTCCAAAATACATGAGATGAAGTCACACTGTCCATGACAATAAGGTAAATTCTGCTGTACTTCTTCCAAGACAGATTTGCTTTTAAAAGTACATAGTACTGAGTAACTCCAACATCAAAACAACACAGAAGCCACCACACTCTGCCAAACTGATAGACAAGTAGTACATGCTTAGTAGCATACATAAATGAAATCATGCCCTGCAGAGTGAAATGAGATAACTTGGCATGTTCTTCAATTCATAATCTGTAATTGCCACTAAAATATTATATGAGATCATGCATACAGGGTGGATGTAACTCTGAATAGAGAGATTGGTTGGTGCTGTCATTCCACTAGGTATAAAATGAGCCATTTGCAAAGCAGAAATAGAGAATCCAATGGCAAATAAGAAATAAGAACCTAGAATAAAGCAAGACTGAGATTTCTGAATGGACAAATCAGAGAAGCAGTCCCATGCTCAGGAGGCAGCATGGTCGATTTCCCAGCCCACTTAAAGTTGAGGGATTTTGTAATAGCAGCTGATTTTTACAGCATGATTTTCGTCTTGCACAGATGAGATCTTTCTATTAGTGGAGGTCTTTGCTCTACTTTGATGCCAAAGTTCTTTTAGCATAACCTTTACATTAAGCTTAGGAAGAATTGTTCAGTCTGTTACTTTTTAAAAATTCAACCAATGAAGACCATATGGATCACAAAAATCCACACCAGATCATGTGGATGGTGCAAGATTGTGAAGAATTTTCTTCCATGTGGCTGAGGTAGATGAGACAGGGCAGCAAAAGTAGAGAAAAATAGATCAAATATCGAGAGATGAATGGTACCTTGTATAATTGAATGGGATGCGAGCTCAGAGAAACACCTAGAGTGAATCCTCTTTTGCCACACCCCCCCCAAAGGTGTACATTTTCCCACAATTTTAGAAATTTACTTCTTTCCTGTTGGCATTATTTTCAGGTTCCCATTTAACCCAAAACTCCCCTGCCATACCTGTAAAAAAACATCAATGCACTTACTATCTCAATAACTCTAACCATCTTGGGTTTTATATGCAGTTGTTGTCAGGTGTCATCAAGTTGGCTCTCAATCATGGTGACACCTGTGCACAACAGAACTAAGCATACCTGATCGTGCATCATCCTCACAACTTTTCTTGTGCTGAGCTCAATGCTGCCTCCATGGTGTCAATCCATCTCCGTGAGGTGCTTCTTTGCCACTGTTTCCACTTTACCAAACAGGATGTCCTGCCCCAGGGATTGGTCTCTCCTGACAGCAAGGCCAAAGTCTAGAAAACAAAGACTTGCTGTCCTTGGAGCACAACATCCTGCTTGTGCATTTTCCAAGTCATATTTTTCCATACTTTGACAGTTCATGGTAATTTTAATATTCTTCTCTGGCACAAGTCAACTCCATCCATTCTTTTTCAGTCTTCCTTATTCAATGGGAAAATTTCACGTGCATGTGAGGCAATGGGAAATACCATGGCTCATGACCATGGTAGTCCTCAAGTAAAATACTTGCTTTTCCAAACTACTATAGAATCTGTACAACACATGTACCTACTGTGGCTTGTCTTTTGATCTCTTGACTACTGCTTTCATGAGGATTGATTGTGGAATGATCGTGGATACAGCAAGATGAAATTCTTTACAATTTCCACCTTTTCTCTTTTTATCATTTGTGTTAGTCCCGGTAGACTAGAGGAACAAATTTCAGAGACACGCATATAGGTATAAGGAATGGGTTTACATTCAAGAGGAACAGGACGTTGAGAAAACATCCCAGCCCAGTCCAGTTCAAAGTCACAAGTCCGATATTAACCCATATGCCCGAAATCAGTCCATAAAGTCTCCTTCTGACTCACAAAGTCACAGGTCAGTGGGTGCAGAGTCCTGGCACCGACAGGGGTCTCCCCATGGCTCCTCGCTTCCAAGGCTCAGGGTCCATCAGCAGCATCCCATGGTGGCAGAAGCAACTCATCGCTGGCAGAGGCCTCCATGTGGCTGCCCCAGCCTCAGAGGTCCGACTCCACCAGGGCAAAGCTGTGTGGTCTCTCCGCCGGCCCCTCCAGCTTCTCGAACACTGCCAGCTTGTCTTGCCTGTGATTAATCATCTCTGAAACTAACTCCCATCAACTGGGAAGATAGCTTCTCATCTTCACGAGGGAAATATCGTGAGATTTCCCAGGAGTCTCAGGTGAAAGCCATGCCCACATAGAGGCCACATCAGCTACTCAATGGTTATCTCCAGATTAACAGGCCAGACTCCACCCCTACTTTTCAATCATAAAATTAACATAAGCACATGACTGCCACATCATTACATTGCAAATTTGTTCAGTTGAGAGGATTTCAGTCTTCTTTAAATTGAGTTGTAATTCACATAAAAGGCTTCAATACTTGATTTTCATCAGCAAGTGCTTCAAGTCCTGTTCCCTGCTTTCAGCAAGTAAGGCCATGTCATCGGCATCGGCCAATAATGATGCCCCTTTCTTGATAATACCCAGTCTCTCTAATGATTAGCTAAGGACTCAGGATTTCATCCCACAGGCTTCTAGGTTACCAGCCCAGAGTTTAGCCATCATGCCACCAGGGCTCCTTTAATTTGAGAGTTATACAGTGGAAACCTTATCTGAGTAAAACAACAGCAACTACACAAGGTCTGTAATTACGCCTCTTCTGAACTTAACTTCAACAAAAACATTCAAACAAAGTAATTATATCCACGAAGAAAATATTATTAATTACAAAATAATTATTTTAGAAGCATTTAAATGAGCATTGAAATGAATGAAAATAAATTAGGTCAATCTTTTTGGATCTGTGAATAAAAATGTATTAGAAAAGATCTGCAGAAATCAGAAACATTAAGGAAGACAGTGGCATAGCAATGAGATTGCAAAACTAATAAGGTGATGCCGAGGCCGACAACGTAGGTGCTATTGTAGTAGCTCAATGGGTCCAGAATTAGAGATGTATAAGGTCAGGCAAATACCTTCATCTGTATCTAGATTTTAATACTCTTTTTATGTGGCTATCATCCCCTGGGTAGCTATTCACCATTTTTATTTTATTCTACAAATGTACAAAATGCTCCAATTATACTTTTGATCTGTAAAGAAGTTGAAATATTCCCAATGAAAATTTCACTTATGTATTTGTTTCATCTGCACTTCTTATGGCAAGACAGTTTTCATAAAAGGTAGCTACTATTAATTATTCAAAGCCTATGCTTTGTAACTTAATTAAATTTTACATGTAATTAAATTTTACATGTAATCTTCCTCTTCTTTCATCATATCTAATCTTTGATGTCTTTGGTTCTCATTATCTTTCTGTATAAAAAGTCAAACATGTGCTCTAAATGCAGAAATTGTGTGTGTGTTAATTTAATTCTTAGAATGAACTTGGTGGAAGTTAGAGCACAGTGTTTGGAAACTTAGCATTTGGTATAAGGAAAATCTTTTTCTTAATCTGGGTCTTTCTATTACAAGATGTGTGGATATGTGTGAGTTTCTGAAAATACAAGTTTTTGATATGTGTAAAGAAAGTAAGTTGTTGGTAGGTATCACCGAGTTCGTTTCTACTCATTGCTATCCTATATAATAAGAATTGAACTCATATTTGACCTTTTTGTCACAGCCTCTATGCTCATGCCTGCCACTGAAACATTTTCTCTTGGTCTTTGACAGTGCATTTTATCATGCATGATGTCCTTTTTCAGGGAAAGGATAATGCAAATACATGAGTGACAGTCTTATCATAACCATTTATAGATGGCCTTTTGGCTATACTTTTTCTAATATATAATTCTTCATTATTCTGACAGCTTACGGTATATCAAATATTCTTCAGCAACACCATTACCGTAAAACATCAAATCTTCTCCAGTTTTTCTTATTTGTTATACCATTTTCATATTGGGAAATTGAAATATTATGACTTGCATCTGATAATATGATATCTTTATACTTTAGCACTTAAAAGAAGTCTTTTAAAAATACTTTATTGATGACTCTTACAGCTCTTGAAACTAATCCACACATCAATTGTATCAAGTACATTTGTACCAATGCTGCCATCATTATTTTCTAACATGTATTTCTAACTGAGCCATTGGTGTCAGATCTCCCCATCCACTTCGTGATCCCTTGATAAATTATAAATTATTAATACTTTCATATATTTTCCTCCAAATTAATATTTTTATATATTGCCCTAATTTCTGACTCCCTTCCCCGATGGTTTCTCTTTTTTGCCCTACCCCCAGGGAAGTGGAGGGACGGGTTATGTGTTGATTATCATAATCAGTTCCTACTTCAAAAGAAATTCTTTATAACAGTCTTTTCCATGAAATATATCACTTGATTTCTTGACAGCTGCTTCTATGAATGTTGGTAGTGGATACAAGTAATTGCATTAATTAATTATTTCAATCTTTCCCCCTTTTATTAGCACATTGTTTATTCATTCATTTGTGAGGATGTTTCTTTTTTTTGCATTGAAGTTTAATCCATAATAAAGGTTGCAATCTTTGACCTTCACTAATAAATACTTCAAGTCCTCTTCAACATAGTCCACACTAAAATAGTCTGGATTATGCTGTCAATCTCCATCCGACCAGTAAGCCTGGTCTCTTATGATTCTGATATTTGCTCCACCCTTTCTCCCACTCCAGCCAGGCCCTTCGAATACCTTCTAATGTGATCTTTATAATAGTTATTGATAGCTGTAGCCAGACAACATCTAGTTCTGCTTTTCTCAATGTGGACATTTGTACATGTGGCTCATATGTTCGTTGGACTTTTTCCCATGTTTTAATTTGCATTACTCTTCATTCCTCTGTAAGAGGGAGAGACCAATAGTTGTAAGTCAGATGGCTGCTCATGAACTTCAGAGACATCAGTCAGTGTTCATCAATGTAAGATGTAGAATATCATATTTGTGGATCTTAATATCCCCCAAGGATGTGGTCCTGAGCTTCGAGAAACAACACCTCATTTCCTCAAGATGTTTGGCGAGGGTTAAGCTTTCAGAACTTTACCTCCTGTATGATCCACCACATTTTCCTTCATAAAAGACTTCTGCAAATTAGCATCTTACACATAAATCAATAAATTGAAAACCGTTTCACATACATATCATCTGCAGCTTCTATCAACTATCATAGAAGCTATGTTGAAAACATTTTATTTTCTGAATGTTAAAAATGCAAACATAAAAATGTAAATACTTTCATATCAAATTATGCAAATTTACAATAAATTATAAAATCCTATGAGGTTTTCTTACGTCATATATGTCTGATTCATAATTCACATCTAGAGAGAAGTATCAAACAATGTTTTATAAAACAGTAATATAATAGAAGCATACTTAGATTTCCAAAGTGTATTTTAATAGTCAATTATCAATGTCTCTGTATAAAATGATTCAAGTTAGAATTTTAGTTCTCTTATTAAGCCCTAAATTAGCTATGACTTCTGATATATAAAATTCTATTATATCAGCTCTTACAAAAGCAAATATCTGCTGAGTGATGGCTCTGTACTTTGGTACTTCAAAAACTCAAAAGAAATAAAATTAGAAGATTACAGTTTTTTCTGTTGAACCTTTTGAAGTCCCTTCTTATTAGCCATTGGACTAAGTACAATGAATACATCAGTTAGAACAGAACAAACAAAAACATTGATCTCAAAGAATGTACTATTTGATTTTTTAAAAAGCAATGAGTTCACATAAAAATCTATATACACTCATTGGGGCTGTGCTGGACACTAACGAGTTTGACTTATATAATCTTTCTTCAATTCTGTCAATAAATGTGAGCTTGTTCAGTTCAAATTAACTGCCCCAAGTAAATCAACAATTTTTCACTGCTTTTGCATGCACATCATTTTCTGGTCTTATTCAAAGTCTCATAAGTGCTTGGTGAAGAGAAAGACTTCATTTTATACTCCCACAAACAAGCAGAGTCTCTAAAATGCACAGGCCCTGCATGGACTGTGGGTCAGCAATGGACTCCATGACAATGAGTTTGTTCGAGATGTGCTTGGTGAATTTTTTTTTATAAGTGTAGTTTACAAACAAAAGTGGTTAGTTATAGTTCACAAAAACTAATACACTTCACTATTGCTTAAGGAAAAAGGGCTCTAAAGGTTCCAATTAAAGTACATATTCATTTCCCAACAATTTGGCTTCTTTATCTTTAGCCACTTTTCAAAGAACACTTGTTGACAAGAAGCCTGAATGAGAACAGCAATTTCTAATACCAGTTATCCTTTCAATCCTATAAGTTAACTGTTTTGAGAGCAAAAGATTGAAAAGTTTGCTCGGAACCATATTTTCCAAGACACATCATAGCAGGCAGAGACCTTAAAAAGTTAACTGGATAATCATATTATAGAAAAAAATGGGATATTTACCCAAGAAACCAGGTTATTATGTAAGCTGAACAGTACCACAGCTATTTAAAACAGAAATGACATAAAATATTTAGGAGACCATGTTCCTTATCTTCTTTTCTGAGGTCCTTCTCAATATAGTAAAATATCTCACAAACCATCTTCCAAGTATAGACATGTTTGTGCTATTTTATCTGGCCTGGCCTATGAAGTAAGGTGTACATACCTGAAAGCTACCACCAAAACACCACCAAAACAGTGCAACCTGGAAGAAGGGTAAAAGGAGAAAGAAATATTATCCATTGCCATAATAGAAGACATTGAAGAGATGATTGAAACCATTCCAGACCACAATTGTTAAGGATATTTTGACTAGCCAAATATGCAGAGGCCTCAAACAAAAGTGCAGAAAACAAATCAGAAGAGAGGAGGTACACCAGAATTTTTCTTAGAAGAATGCGAATATTACCTCCTTTATTAGAAAACATCTTTGAAAAGGACCAATCACTGGAGGAGGTCTTATAATTAAGAGAATCCAAGAAAAAAGAACCGCTCACAATGAGGCAGATGAATACAGGGACTGCAACAACGTGTCCAAACAGAACAACAAGCATTCAGGCGAGTTAAAGTGGACAGTGCTGCATTGCATAAAATCACTAGGTGTTTCAGCCTAGCTGACGGCATGAAACAATAAGCAGTTAGTCCCATGTCAGCTTCATGCTTCTTTCTGTGCTTAGGATAACACTTCAACCACCCAAATTAGTAAATAAATTCCAAGTATTCTTAATACAGTCTTCAGACTTACTTTTGAGAACAAGTGCCTTTAGGAAGGAAGATCTGCACTTGGGAAAACAGGAACACAATCAATAGATTACCTTTGTAAGAAGGTACAGAAAATTCTCAATGTTTTCAGAAGATTTCTTGAAAACTGGCCTGTTTAGATAAAGAATTATAGATGTTTGAAAATCTCGTACTGGTCACATGGGGAGCATTATAATATTTTATATATACAATAGTGTTTTTAATGTATATCATATTCAACCTATATACTGTATATATACATATATACATGTATGCAGAGTATTTGATATTTAAATTAGTTTTCTAAGATTGTCAGAAAGTTACTGTCTTTAAGCAATAAACCTTCAGATAAAAATATTTAGGGGGGGGCATCACTGACTTCTGGTGGGAGTGAGAGGACCAGCCTTGCTCCTGGAGAACTGCTGCTGGATTTGAACCAGCAAAAGTCAGTGGACCGCAGTCCTGCACTCAACCACTACGCCACTGGAGCTCAGCCCCAGATAAAAATTTTTAAGAAAAGCCATTAAAATTGAATCTATGATAATTTTACTAAAGCAAAGTCAAACACAAAGCCAATTGAAAACAAATTATAGCAAAAAAATTAAAAAAGAAATAGAAAAGAAGAAAACAAATTATGGCATGCATGAATTAGGCTGAGATCTTGTACAGATTGGTCTCATATCCTCTGCATTTATCACAATATCTAGCAGAGAAATACACTGAGTAAATGTTTGTTAAATCAAATTCATTTTACTGATCAATATGCAAATTCCAAAGAAAAATTCCTAAACTAATGAGAAAACAAAAACCACACAATTAGAGGCAAAAAGCACATCAAGCTTGTTACTGTTGGTCCAGTGTGGATTCATGGCAACTCCATGAGCTTCAGAGTAAAATTTTGCATCAAGGTGGGGATATTTTAGAATATTATTTCAATACTTTTCTTCTAAGGTTTCTGGGTATGCTTGAATTGCTGTCTTTCATCAATACTTGAATACTCATTTGCACTCCCTCTAGATCCCCAAATCAGAAAAAAGAAGACTAACACCCTGGTTGAAATATCAGATCGTCATTTGAAATTCCATAAATAGATAGAAACAAAGACAAATTTTCTTTGCCAGTTAAGCATATTTATTTACAACAGTTTTAAAATAGAGGTCAAACATTGTTACAATAGGTATCAGTGAGAAAATAATAATGAGTGAAACTCTGAGATAGCACAGATTCCAGATCTTTGAAGAGAAAATAAAAACAGGTAGAGAATATTCTATTTGGATCTTGATGAAAATAAATTATAAATATTTTCTTTATATCATTAGGCTGTATGAACGAAAGCACGGAAATACAGTCTGAATGAGCGTGCTTTTTAGTAGAAGCCAGAGAACCCATATCCTTTGCAGCAAGATGGGCGGCAGCAGCCATTTCCATAACCTCCATAGCCAGAACCATATCCGAAGCCTCCGAAGCCAGAGCCATAACCGTAGCCTCTGCAGCCACAGCCAAAGCCTAGTCTGTTGAAGCTGCCACAGCCACAGCCATAGCCATAGCCCAGACCACCAAAGCCTCCAAAGCCGGAGCCAAGGCCTCCATAGTAGCTGCCGTAGTAGCTCATGATGCTAGGGACTGGAGATTGGTTAGATGCTGAAGATGAGTTTTCTTTGTGTGAGTAGCTCTGGCTACGCAGAATGCTTTTTATACTCTCAATGGGTATAGCAAATCATCATGACAAGGTGATCTCATTGTCATGCAACAGAATACTTTAAAGTAAAAAATTCTTTACATTTTATTTTGCTTACTTACAAGAAACCTGACTCTCGTTAAATTTGTTTAATAATAATAATAATAATAATTATAATTATTATTATTATTATTATGTTCTGATGAGTTTGCATTCCTTAAAACAAAAAGTTTCCAAGATGAGAAGTGAGTATGGCCCCTTTAAAGGTTATGCAGTGTCCTAATTAAAATGGGCTAATCTAGTTGGCAGGTCCCAATCATCGTGCAATTACATAACCTCAGATGTCTTTGCTTTTTAATTTACATTCCTTGGTCTTAGCTAATTATCATTCTTAGAGCTCAAGATCTTTTCTTCATGGTGGTCAGGACATAGTCACAAAGTCATTAGTGAGTTTCATACAGTCAATTTAGAAAAAACTTCTGGATTTGTTATTTACCTGATTTTCCTTGATATCTGACATTGATGTAAGTTCATTCACTCCTTTTGTACAACTTTCCTCCCTTACTTTGTGAAACAAAACATTTATTTAGTTTCCTTTGTGAATTCTGTATTATTTTTGCTTTTCAATTTTTCAAGCTCATGATTTCACTAGGAAGTAAAGGAGCTGCATCTCCTGACACGACCAGAGGGAGTGGAAACAAAATGGTCCAAATTGGTTGTCATTGGAGCACTGGGTAAAATGGTTCCACAGGAGGAAGAACCACCAAGACAGTGGCATTACTAGGGCTGGTATCACCAGACACCCAGTGCAGTACCATTTCACCATCCCCATGTCTTCATTTATCCTCCAGTCACCCCTGCCCGTTAAGGTGAAGGTGAGCAAGTCACTGTACCTAGTGCTGAGCTAAGAGGAGGGTTTCTGACTTGGCCATTTTTTTGCCTCCTTTAGTTTGGGATGTTTCTTTATCAAGGTGAATTTTGTTTAGTCTTGTTTTTCTATTTTCCACTGTTGAGTAGTTTTGCCTCACTCTTGGAAATGTCTCTGTTTTATACAAAAGGTGAAGCAGTGCCCATTAGCTTTCTCCCCTTGGGGGTTCACAGGTATATCCTACCCACAATGGAGGTAGCACAATGATTTACTATTGCACTGGGTGTTACCAAACCTAGCAATGGCACTGTATAAATTTATATATTGATGGTAAATATTTCTTTCAATTTGTAATATATAGAAATATAAATCATACACACATACACACATATATAAATATATAATTTTCATTTCACTTATGGAACTAACTATATGAAAGGACTGTTTTCAATAATATTTTATATTGATAGTATTTAAAACATAATTTCCCTTTTAAAATATCCTTATAAATGCCAGTACCACCAAAAAATAAAAACTTATTGATTATCTCTCATTTGACCTACTCTAAAATTCAATGTCTAGTTTTAAGCATTTTCCCACACAATAGTATTTCTTTATGTTTATCAGTCAATTGTCAATAATTTGGGTTTGTGTTTTTGGTTTATTTTCAGAGAAATCAGCCCCTAGTGTGTCATTGCAGGAAAGTTTAAGTGTATTGCTAACCCAGGTATATATAATTTGGGGGGAGGGCACAATTATAGGTAACCACACTTCACAGGAAGGGGATGTCCAATGTGTTATACAATGAGGGGGAAAACTAGGGACATACACACAATCAGAAGGGGCAGTATTGGGGTCAACATGTGACAAAGTGGACAGACCTCAGATTCACGATGGCAGCCTAACCTTGATTGCCCTTGATTTAGCCAAAGCCCTCAGGGGAAGTGACCCATTGTCCTAACAGCAAGGAGTGAGCACTATCTTTTGTGGGAGAGATAACCGTGACTGGATGGCTGACTCTTTATGGAGAATACTCTAAGAATCTCATTTCTCACCAAGTCCTGGCAAACAGCTTCTAATATTTGGTTAATCCTTTGGGTTTGGGGGAAAGTCTTATACTCATCCCAAAGTTTATTTTCTCAGATTTCATGATTATATCCAACAATTTGTCTACTAACATATACTATCTAATCAACTAAGCGATGTGAAAGGCATTTTGTTAATATAATTAGTAAGATTATTTTTAGCTATTTCAGTTCTCTATCACTTCTTCTTAATTAACAATAAGAACTTGAACATTGTTGGCATTGAGTCCCAAATCAAATTTTAAAAGAAAAAAAAACAAAAATGTGATCTTTTGATTTTCCAATCATTATGTCCATTTGCTTTTAGGGAAAATCTTTTTAAAATTCCTAAATGAACTTTTTCATCACACAACTTTTATTTGCTTATCTTGATCATTTAGAATCGACCAGTCATCTTCCTTAACTTTCAATATAAGTAAGAAATGCATTAACCTCCTGCATGTATCTCAGCCTTTTACAGTAGATGTTCTTTCACCTCCCTTTTAAAACAAAAGCCAAAAGACTCTTCCTACATAAATATTTCAGAATATTCTTTCTCTGCCTAAATTAGATAAAATGCTCAGAGTGTTCCCAAATTACCTGGATATTTCAACAGATTTTAATGAAACTATTTAGCTTGTTTAGCTTATTGCTTCATTATATTCCCTACTCCTTGGGAACAGAGAAAAATTATAATGATAATTTCCTAGAACTATGTGACTGGAAGAGGCTATATAGTGGATTGTCAGCCAAATAAATAAATATATGAATGAGAACATATCCATTCAAACATTTGCAAACATATGGAAGAATATTCCATGATCCTGGATAGGAAGACGTAATATAATGGAAATGTCAATATTACCAATGCACTCTCTAAAATAAATGTAATTCCAATCCAAGTCCCAAAATATTTCTTTGAACAAATGGAATAACTAATAACCATCTTTATATAGAAAGGAAATAAACCAGGTAGAAACAAAATTTAATTGAAAAAAACATAAACAAAATAGGAGCTCATTCTGATTTCAAACCTAATATGTAGTCACAGTAATCAAAAATATTGGTACTGATATTGGTATACAGATATCCCTGTAGTTCAATGGATTGAAAGTGAGAATCTATGGATATAACCAAACACTTACAGATACCTGATCTTTGATATATATAGGACAAAAACATATTAAAAAGGACAAATTATATCTCTACCTGGAAAGAATGAAATCTTACATTTTTTATAAAAAGAAATCTTAGTATGGATTAAAGATCTCAGTATAAACCCTAGAACAATAAAGACCATCATTGAAACAATAAGGACAAATTTAAGGCCCTAAATGCAATCCATAAATTCACTAAAAAAATAATGAAAAATGCCCACACTACTGAAGACAAAATGGAGACCTGAGACCTTTTAAAAATATGGCATTTATGAAAATAAAAATCTTCATAAAAAATTCTTGATCAAAAGAGTGAAAAGGAAGCCTAGTGATTGGGGAAAATATTTGGCATTGATATGACAGAAAAAGAGCTAATTTCAAAAATCTATAGAAAACTACAGCACTTTAATAAAAAATATGAATAATCCAATATGACATAGACCCAAGACAGGAATCGGCAGTTTACTAAATATGACTGGGGGGCAGCCAACCACCATATGAAGAAATGTTCACGTTCATTAGAAATAGAAAAATGCAAAAGTGTCGCACCTCACATGGACAAACTAACTAAAATTCATCAAAATAGGAAACAATAAATTCAGGAGATGATATGAAGATTGGAATGTTCACACATTTCTGGTGGGATTGCACAGTTTTACAACTTTGTGAAACAGTATTGCACTTTCTTAAATAAAAATTCATATGCCTTTTTGATGATGTCCCAGGAGAGTTAAGTAGTAAAAAGGAGAGATGATGACACCTGTAAAAATACTATTTAAATATAAAAGAATTTAAGAAAAATGAATATAAAAGCAAACACATATGAAAAAAATGAACAATGTTTCCTTAAAACTGTTAATTAATCGAACTAAATATGCTACAATAGGGTAGTTTATGGTGTTAGCAAGCTCATACCAGTCTTTTGTGTAACATAAAAGATAGTATTTTCTACTTTTGTAATAGATATCAGAATTCTGTAAGAAAGCATGTTTTTGAATCTGAAAAATAGGAGATATTAAATGAACTTGGTGGACTCTGAACAGAAAATAGTATGCTAATTGTTTTATAAGTGCATGCTGATGGTTTGGGGCCAGGTTTCAATTATTTTCTTCAGCTAACTATAAAATGTTGCCCAGTGGTGCCTATGGGGTGGCCATAAGAAAAAAGCTTAGTAGTGTTTTTTAATCATGATATGGGGTGGAGTTAATTTTTTTAAATTCCTTGTGCTGTATTTGGCTAATAACTAGTCATCTTAGATACTAAATTATAGAAATGAAAATAAAAAACCTTTATGAATAGTAAAAAACATAAAAAAGAAAAGGAAAGAAAAAATAAAAAGAGGCATATAAAACAAGCAAGCAAATACAAATTAGTAATTCAAAAACAATGAACTAAAGCTGACAAAGGATAGGGAATAATATTATAATAGTTGAAAACAGCAATAAAAGCATATCAAGCATATGAAAAGTGAACATGAATTTTTAAGAGACCTAAAATAAAATGCATTCAAATGAAAACTTAATCAGGAATTCTGCAGAAAAACAATAATGTAAATGAGGTAAAAAAAAGAAGAAAGTAGAATTAGAGAGAAATGAATCAAAATACAAGCCCCGAAATCTAAGTTACATGTAATTATATAAGGAGTGGAGGTGAGGCCAAGAAATATAACATAAGTAATAAATTAGAATCTTGGAAAATTTTCCAAAATTATAAGAAATTCTCAATGCTTGCATTGGAATAGAGCTTCACTGCTTGGGAAATTTAACCTACAATGATGCACATACATAAACACACCCACAGAAACGAACCTCGAAACCTCATCCAATCATAGTATTAAAATATAAGTTAATAAAAGTTCCTTGTGGAAGACCCTTCTTAGAGATAGAGATATATAGAGAGATACATGTTTCTAAAGTTATTAGACAGATAAAAATATCACTGGACACTGAAGACCAGGGAAGAATCGATGTATTTGCATTGTGACGCTGGAGAAGAATATTTATAAAACCAAGGACTGCTAAAAGGACTAACCAGTGTTGGAGGAAAGAAGAAGGTCTCTGTTCTCCTTAGAGCCCATGATGGTAAGACTGCTTCTTACATAATTTGGAACGAACATCAAAGAGGAGGCAGTCAACAAGGTATGTTAACACAGTGGCTGCATCAATGGATTCAGGGAGATGAACAGTTATAAAGATGGCACAGGACCAAGCAGTGTTTAGCTCTGTGTGCTTAGGGCCACTGTGGGTCAGAGCTGACTTCCTAGCACCTAACAGCAGCAACATGAAGAAGGCAACCCCTTTGCAAAATTCTAACCTAAGAGCTTCAGCTTCGTGCCTATCACCAAGACCGCATTTTCTACCTATTGTTCCTTCTTCTTTGTTTCCAAATTTTCTACTTTGTTTCCAATCATTCCAATTCGCAATAATTATCAGTGCATCTTGATTACATTTATGCCAATTTTGTATGGAAGATGTAGGCAGGGTTTTTTTTTCTTTCAATTCTTTCATCACTAACTTTAGAGATTAGTGCATAAATTTGAATTGTAACTGTATCAGTTAGATTTCCTTGCAATGAGCATAGATATTATCATACCATAGACAGAACTGTACCTCAAGATAGATCTTAGACTTTCCTTTGTAAAAATAGTTTATTGTTGTTAGCTGACATTAAGCAGGCTTTTACCCATAGAAACTGTCCAAAAGAACAAAGTATAGCAAGGTCCTGAGACATCCTCACAATTGTTCCTATGTTGAGCCCACTGATGCAGCCACTGTGTCAATCCCTATTCTTGAGGGCCTTCCTCTTTTATGATGCCTTTCCACTTTACCAATCACGATGTCCTTCTCCAGGGACTGATCTCTCTGACAACATGTACAAAGTTTGTAAGACCAACTCTTGCCATACTTGCCTCTAAGATGCACTCTGGCTCTAACTCTTCCTTACTTTTTTACCAGTCCATGATTCATTCAATATTCTTCTCCTGCACAATTCCAATGCATTGATTCTTTTCAGTCTTCCTTATTAAATGCTTACTGCAAATGAGACATTGAAAAATACTATGGCTTGGCTCAGGTGCACATTAATCCTCAGAGTAACACCCACGCTCCACAATACTCTAGAGTTCTTGTGTAGCAGATTCGCCTAATGCAATATATCCTTCAATCTCTTGACTGTTGCTTTAATGAGCATTGATTGTGGATTCAAATAAGACAAAATCCTTGACAATTTCAAACTTTTCTCCATTTATTATGGTGCTCCTATTGTAAGGATTGTGAACTTCCTTACATTGTTATTATAATTCATATGAAGACTATAATCCTTGTTCTCCAACAGCAAGTGATGAAATTCCTGCTCACTTTCACCAAATAAGGGTGTGTCATCTACTTACAACAGATTGTTAATAAGTCTTCTCCCAATCCTGATGCCATGCTCTTCTTCATATAATCCAGATTCTCTGATGAATGTGCCAGCATATAGTTTCAGTAAGTATGATGTGAGTTATAACCCTAACACACACCTTTCCTCATTTTAAATCAAACAGTACCCCTTTGTTCTGTTTGTGCACCTTCCTCTTGATTCATGTACTAGTTGCCAATAAATGCAATGAATTGTTCTTGAATTCCCATTATTCTCAAGGTTACCCACAGTTTATTTGGGTTAGCACAGTAATATCACTTTGCATAAATAATGAAACATATGTAAACTTCTTTCTGATAGTCTCTGTTTTGTTCAAGATCTGTCTCATATCACCAATGATAACCCTTGTTCTGTGTCCTCTTCTGAATCTAATCTGAACTTCTGATGGTTCCTTGACAAAGTATTGCTGCAATTTTTTGGATGACTTTAGCAATTTTACTTGCATGCGATATCAATGATATTGTTCTCTCATGTGAGCATTTTATTGGGTCACTCTCTTTCAATGGGCACAAATATGTATCTCTTCCATTCAGTTGGCCAATTAGCTATTTTCCAAATATCCTGCCATAGATAAGCAACTGTTTCCAGTACTTTCAAAGCTTACTAAAATAATTGAATGAATACTACATAAATTCGTGGAGCCTTGGTTTTAGCTGATGCATTCAGTGCATTTTGAACTTTTCCTTCAGCACCTTTCATTCTTGCTCATATGCTACCTCTGGGAATAGTGGAATGTGGATTTGTTTCTTTTGATACCATGACTGTGTATTCTATCCATCTTATAGGAGGCTTCCTGACTCCCTCAATATTTTATAATAAACTATTTTAATATAGTATGGTACATATATTGTCTCATTTATTCCATCATATTAAGAAAAGTTGTGCAATCATCAACACAATACATTTCAGAATATCTTCTTGTACTCACTGTTGTGAGCTACCCATTTCTCCCCAAACTCTCCTGCCAAGCCCATAAGAAATTACTAATCCAGGTACTGTCTCCAAAGATTCATTTATCCTGGATTGCATACACAAGAAAGCATGCAACATTCAAATAAACAAAAACATTAATGAAAAAATTATAGGAAAGCGTCAATTAAAAATGAATAAATTAAAAGCTGAACATTTTATATTGTGTCAAAAAAGACATGAAATGGTAAAATACTGTATTTAACATATTTTCATGTTGACTGCAACACCATTCCTGTTGAATCTATCATTCCCAGCTTAGTAAACCAAGTGATCTTCTGATTCAAAATGGCCAATTGGAGTCAATTTCATGGAGCCCTGGTGGCATACTGTTTTCACATTGGGCTGCTAATTACAAGGTAACTAGTTTGAAACCAAACCAACAGTCCCTTGCCAACAGTCTGAGAAAACCATCGGGGCATTTCTACCCTATCCTAGAGAGTCATTGCAAGTCAGTATTGACTCCATGCCATTTAGTGGTAGTCCATTTCAGTCCACTTACACCTAGAGCATTAATCTTTATGCATCTATTTTTTTTATTCATAGCAGGCAATGTAGAATTTGTGACATTATCTTTATCTTTCTAGACAACCTCAACTATCCCTGGCAGAGGGTTTTGAACGACAGACCATTCTCTTTGTCACTGTAAAGCTACCCCACAGTGCCAATGGGGTCCTTTATCTTGTTATTAGGTGCTAGCAAGTCAGTTCTGAGACCAAAGAAGCCTCGGTATAGCCAAATGAAACATTGCCCTCTCAAGGTTCATCCACACAATCACCCCAATGTATCATGCTTTTGGTGCATTACCATATGAAGCTTCTTCTTTTTCACTGACCTGCTGCTTTACCAAGCAATGTGTATTTCTCCAGGCACTTACTCTTCCTGTAACATGTCCAAAGTATGTAAGATGAAATTTCATCATTCTATGGAGCATTCTGATTTTTCTGTTTCCATTACAGATTTATTCATTTTTCAAAATATATTTGACATTCAACGGCATAATTCAAAAGCACTCAATCTTCTTTGTTTGTCCTTATTTAATATCTAGGTTTCATGTGCATAGGAGGCAAATGAAAATATCATCAATTAAGCCAGATTTATCTTAGTCTTCAGAGGGATATCTCTGCTAGTATACTCTTTAAAGCCTTCTTGCAGCAGTTTTCCCAGCTCAGTACATCTATTGATTCCCTGCACCATAGGCCTCATGCACTGTGGGTTGGGTGACTAACCAGCATGTAGGCAGTTCAAATGCACAAACCACACCACAGGGGAAAAATGAGTCTGTGTGCTCCTGTAAAGGTTCATAGCTTCTAAAAGAGGGTCCTTCTGAGTCAACATAAACAGGAAAACAATGGTTCTGTTTGCTTGTTTTCCTTTTCTGAACTTTGATCGTATATCTATGTGAAATCCTTGATAGCCTTAATCCATTTATTGTGATATTGCTTATTGATGCACTGCTGAGGGTTTTTGGTTCTTTACACTGAATTATAATCATATGGAAGCTGGACCATAGGTAATCATCTGTCAATGTTATACATTTTCATCAAGCAAGAATTGTGCCATGTACATATTTCAGGTTATAACTCAGTCTTTATCCAATTCCAATGCCACTTTCTTCATCTTATAGTACAGTGTCTCAGATTACTTGTTCAGTATAGAAATTTAATATGTATATGAAAGGGTTCAAATGTGATGAACAACTCTTGGTTTTAAGCTATCCAGAATTATTTTATTCTGTGTAAATAAATGTTTTGAAATTTAATGATTTCAAATTCCCATTTTTTTTTTGTGGCATCACTGCCTTCTGGTGGTTGTGGGAGCTACCCTGCCTTGCTCTTGGAGAGCTGCCCCTTGATTTCAACCGCCAAGCCCGTGGGCCCCAGTCAAGCACTCAAGCATTACGCCACCAGAGCTCAGCCTCAAATTCCCATTTTAAAGGCTGTCCACAATTTTCTACTGTCAACATAGTTAAAAAGTCTTTGCAGTGACAATAAAACAAAAGCAAGCTTCTTTGTAGTGTCCTCAACTTTCAGCCATAATCTATTGAATACCAGCAATCACATTTCTTATTTCATGTCCTCTTCTGATCTGCTTTGACTGTTTGACAATTCATTTCTGTGTACTGCGGCACAATTTTTTAATTATTCTCCTCAAAATTTACTTGCATATGATCTCAATGATACTGTTCAGTAGTTCCAAATTATCAGATAATCTTTCTTTCAAATTGGTGTATTTATATATCTTCCAGGCAGTTGATCAGATACATTTCAAGTTTAGTCTTTCACTATTCTAAGAAACAAGACATTATCAAGAAGTAGATTTAAATGGCAGAATATTTAACATAGTATGACCGTCCCCTCATGTTTTCAGATCCTTGCAGAAATGAACTGCTAAAATCTTTCCCCAAGAGAGTCGGCTGATGAGTTTAAACCATGGATCTGTTTGTTAATAGTTCATTCTTAATCACTGTGCCATCAGGACTACCGGTTTTGCCTGAGAGGAATGTCAATAATATAGAGTTTTAAAACATTCAACTTACTTTCTATATAACTTCCTTACTATATACTATTTATATCTCAGCCTTCCTTAAAGAGGTGCCAGAGACTACCCCTACCTATCACCTGCACATGAAGCCTCCATTCTTCTGCATCTCTTCTGATTCTCATTTCCCTGACCTCCCACTGAACTCCAGCCAGGCTCTCCTATAACCTTTGGAGGATCTATGCCACTGTCTAGAGGACAGGCAGCCTTTTCAGATCTTTTATCTTTCTGAGATGCCATTGAACTCATAGCTCAAGATTTTGCCAAGCATAAGTGTTAAAGAATTCTTTTCTTTCTGATAATAATTCCATTTATTTAATCAGTCTATATTTTACAAAAATGTTCATGTAAAAGCTAGCTTTATTCTATGGGTTTGAAGCAACTCTACAGAAATCAAAAAATCAAACAAAAACTTCAAGAGCTTAGGAAAAGGATCCAATAATCTAGAAATACCTTTCAAGTCAATAGGCTTTGAACATCCCCTCATCCCCTATTTGATGAGATAATACATAGGCATTATTTTTCTCATTGTATCCATAACAACTGCAAATGCCATGCAAAATCTTACAAACAATTTTAAATTCACCAGAGTATTGTCCTTGCTAACCCATAGGAAAAATCTTTTTCTGGATGATTTCCCATAGACAGTACACATTTATATAATGCACTAATAGGCACTATAAATTAATACCATGCACCCTCCCCCCCACACACACACATATACTAAAAAGCTGTTTGGGGTCTCGTAGATGGGCCAATATGTTTTTATTTTTGACATAATGAATAATCTAATTTTTTGCTGTGAAGTCATGATAAGCTAGGTACTGTCTGAAGTTATTTAAATGTATTCAACTAAGGAGAAGCATCTGATGTACTATTCTATTACTAATCTGCTTATTTACATGCCTGAGAGCATATAGCTATGAAGTGACTTAATTGAGCTTCAACATGAGATTTTTACAACAAGGCTGAGCTGTTTCTCTGTTGTTTATTTTTGAGATGCCTTCAAATTGGTTTGAACTCACAGCAACCATAGGTTCAGCAAAACAAAATATTGCCCCCTTCTGCACCCTGCTCACAAATGTTCTCTTTGAGCCCATATTTGGAGCCATGGTGTGAGTCCATCTCATGCAGAATCTCCTCCTTTTCATTGCCTAACCACTTTACCAATGAGACTTTCCTTCCCAGGGGCAGGTCTCTCTGAATGCACAACCAAATTGTGAGCGATGAAGTCTCACTCTCCTCGCTTTCTAGGAGCCTGTCAGTTGCATATTTCCCCAGAGATATTCGCCTGTTGCTTTGGCAGTCCATTGTTCTTTCAGTGGTTGTTGTCACACCATAATTCAAATTCATCAAATATTTCTCTTTTTCCTCTTCCTTACTCAATGCCACACTTTTCCATGAATATGCGGTGATTAAAAATACCACAACCTGAGTTAGATGCACCATAGTCTCCAAACAGTCTTGCTTTTAGAGAGATCCAGTGTAGCAGTCCATCATCTGACCTTTTGACTGTGCTTCCATGAGCATTGATTGTGGACACAAAGACATAACCCTGGACAGCATCACTGTGCCGCCTACCTACAACATTTTTGTGATGTTACGTATTGGTTCAGTTATAAGAGTTTTTTGATTTACATTACATTGTCATCCATACTAAAGGGTGAAGACCTTGATCTTCATCAAGTGCCTCTATTTTCCTTCATTATCAGTAAATAATGTTGTGTCATCTGCATATCAGAAAATTTCAACAGACCTTTCTCCAATCTTGATTCTTCTCCAATCTTGATTCTGAATTCTTCTTTATGCCAGTAGAGTCCAGCTTCTCAAACAATTTTCTCAGCATAGAGATTGAATAAATTTGATAAGGTGATATAGACCCAGAACACATCAAACTTATTCAGGGATACAAAACTGCTGCCAACTTTCCTGATTGCAAACCATGCAGTATTTTCCTGTTCTGTTTCAATGACTGTCTCTCGATCCACATGCAGGTTGCACATGAGCCCAATTTGGTATTCTGGAACTCCCATTCTTCTCAATGTGAGTCATAGATTGTCTTGAAAAACAGTTACATTACCTGACTATCCTTGTAGGCATGTTGATATTATTCATCACAGACAGCATTGTATTCCAAGCTACAACATGAAATTTCCCTTCTGATGATGAATGTGATGCCATCTATTTTAAATTTATCTTTCCCAAGATAGCAAAACGTATGATTGTCTAATTCAAAATGGCTAACATCCATCCATTTTAGCTCACTAATGTCAAAGGTATGTATATTTGTGTTCTTCATTTAGTTTTTGACCACTTCCAGTTTTTCCAGATTGATTCTTCCTACATTGCAAGTTTTGATTATTAACAAATACTTGCAGCAATTGCTTCTCATTTTGTTTCTTGTCCCATTAACAAACGAAGGTTCTCAAAGCTTTACTCCATCCAGGTTATTGTTGTAGATTTTACTTTGGGAAGGTGACCCAGGAAGCTTTGGGCACCTCCTGACCTGAAAACCATCTTCTAGCACTGTATCAGAACATGCTCTGCTGCCATTCTTTAGGCTTTCAGTGGCTAATTCCTCAGAACTGGACAGCCTACATCTTCTTTGTGGTCTTTCCCTGGAAGCTCTGCTGAGATCTCTTCAGCTTCAATGGCCTTCATGGCATTTGAACTACTAATATCAGAACTTCTAGCATCATAAAAACATGCAAACCATAGTATGACAAACTGACAGAGGAGTAATAGCCTGTCCTGTTTTGGTTTTTTGTTTGTTTTTGTGGTCATCACTGCCTCCGGTGGTCATGCTGTTCCTGAGAGCCGCCGCTGGATTTGAACCACCAAGTCCACGGGCTGCAGTTCCGCACTCAACCACTTATGCCACCGGGGCTCAGCCCTCGCCTGTCCTTTTTTTTATTGTAGGCTATGTGTTGAGTTTATTTATTTATTATTTTCATTTTTGATTATTGTATTGGGAGCTCTTATAGCTCTCTTAATTTTCCTAGTTCAATGACATTAAGTGCTATTGTATAATTGCTAGCACATCCATTTCAAAACATTTTTGTTCCTCTTGAACTCCTTGATGTCAGCTCCACTTTATCTCCTCTGTCCTCCATCCCTCCCCCAGGAAACCTCATCTCTCTGTCTCTCCATCCCTCCCCCAGGAAACCTCTCTCTCTCTCTCTCTCTCTCTCTCTCTCTCCCTCTCTCTCTCTCCCTCTCTCTCTCTCTCCCTCTCTCTCCCTCTCTTTCTCTCCCTCTCTCTCTCCCTCTCTCTCTTTCTATCATTGCCATCCCATATACCCTTTCACATATAATTCTGTTGTTTTCAGTGGGGCTACACAGTCATCAATACTATCAGTTCCCCTTTCCCTGCCTTGATGACCACCTCTCTCCCCAGACTCTTAGGAAACCATTGCTTCTGTTACTGCTTCTGTAGGCTAATCTATTTCCGCTTTCATGTGTTGAATGAGACTAATTACACAAATGAACATACACAAGTCTAACATGATTAATGAGGCAGAAAAAATAAAAACCACAATACTAAGAGGGGGGAATACTAAAGACCTAGAGGATAGTGATGTGTTTCATCAATGCTATAGTACACCCTGGTTTTATTGTTAGCACCAGTTTGAATTCAACAGCTGTTCCATGGAAGGAAACTTCCATTGAAGATTATAGCCTGCCAAATCTTATATGGAAACTTTTCTCTGTCTTCCAGGTTTTTTGGATTCAGAATGGTCTTTATGGTAATGGCTTGATTGTGATTTTAATCTTTGCAGGAGCAGATTATCAGTTTACTTATTCTTGTGTTGTTATTTCTGTGGATTTCAAAGTGGTTGAACTACCAATCTTTTCGCTAATATTTGGGAATTTCACAACTATTCTGTCTCCTTTAAGAAAACTGGAGGGTTTTGATGAGAGAATTAGTGATTACCAGCTCAATTCCTAAACCATGGTATCACCAAAGTTTCTGCATTGTTTGTTCCATTAGAGTTTGTTCCATTAGATCGACTTGTTTTTTTAAAAAGTGCTATTTAAAAATTATTGGTGAGCAGTTTGGGGGGCTCCTTATGAGGGGGTAATACCCCCAAACTGGAATTTTACTTTTCAGAGCTATGTATTTAATTTTTTTGAACAAAACCACCTATCACCTTCACATTGCTGCCCTTTCATGTTTCTCTTCATTTGTGTAAACAAAAACAAGTCACACAGACTGAGGTCAGGCGAATAAGATACGGGGTGCCAGAGAGGTAAGGTTTTTCACTTTTTTGTTTTTTGCCTAAACCTGGAGTGCTGAGAGAGCAGTGTGAGCAGTTTCATAGCCACGGCTCGCAGTAGTCTCCCAGCTGCCACAACTAAGCATTTCATTTGTCACACTCTGCTACACAATCTTTTCAGAACCTCTGAATAGAAAACTGGATTAACAGTCTGATCTAATGGAACAAATTCCACACACACATTCTTGTCCATTCAGGAAGTCAGCAGACATCCAGAGTGAGGTTTGTCACCAATCATGCTGTCACCTTTTTTGAAATGATATAACCACTCGTATCCTTGAATTTTGCCCATCGTGCTGTCCTTGTAAACCGTGTTCAACATCATAACAGTTTCTACAGCATTCCTCCCCAAGCAGGAAACAAAATTTCACAACTGGGTGTGAATGCTTTTTTGAAAAAAAAAAAATTGAAACATTGGAATGACAATGTTTTTTTTTGAAAAAAAAAATTCACTGTGACCAGAGAGAACCTTCCCAGGCAACACCACTGGGCACTAACTCAGAGTGAGTTGCTCCATGCTCACTCAGCACAAAAAATATATACTATCATAGCTCCACCCCACTCCATACAATTCCAGTTTGAGGGGCATGTACCCATATATAAGAGATAAAGTAACTCAATCACTGCCATGGAGGGACCCTATAGGTCAACGTAGAATTGTCAACTGGCTCTTTGAATTTCCTAAACTTTCCATCTTTGCAGATGCAGCCAGTCTCTTATTTCTCCTGTACAGCAAGGGGTGGGTTTGCACTTCTGACCTTGTGACTAGCAGTTCAATGCATAGCCCATTACACTCTGGGTTATGCAATGTCCTATATGGCATAAAATTTCTTAACAAGACAGATGATCTGTTAGGCCCAATCTGATTGTATGACTGCTTTAAGCACCATTTTCTTAATTGGGTAATTGAGAGAAAGCCACAGACCCAGAAAAATCAAATGGATTCAATATGATATTGCTGGTTCAAAGAAACTATGGACCATGTGTCAAGGAATGGAGGTGATATGAAAGCAGTCCCAAGTTGAACACCAGCTAGGAAATAGTCAGCTCAGTTGTAAAAATTGATTCTTCTAGCAGTAAAAATGAACTTATAAGAAAACTCTCCCCTAGAGTCTCCCAAAAGCAATAGCTTTGCTGACATAATCTCAGCTTTGTGATAGCTGAACAGAGAGCCAGTCACACCATGCCAGATGTTTGATCCATGGAAATAGCTATGAAAAGAGATGCTATTTTAAGTTATTTTAGCGTGAATTGACTTACTATGCAACCATAGAAATTTAATTCCCATCTGTCTTATCCTGATTCAAATTCCTAAAAATATATTGAGAAAATAGCCTTCATTTTAAATATGTAATAATAGACCACTCTCTGTTGTGAAAATAAAACATAGAACCTTCAAAGATATGCTTTATAAATCTGTAGTGTGGTTTGGTGGTTGATGCTGCTTTCATGCCACCCCTCACAAGTCAACCTTAAAAATTTCCTGCTGGCCTGTAGTTTTCTACAGAAAGTTTACTTCAGTTTGCAAATCACTAAAGCTTAAAAAAAAAGCTTCAGTTGTGACTATGTTGCTTAATGTGAAAATGTGGAACTAGTCCCTTGTAGCAAGCTAGGAGTGGAGAGCTCAGTCCTAACAGCATGAGGAACAGGATTACGCTGAAACTACATCGAGAATAATTGTTTTATTGCCATTCATTATATTGAAACTAATTTTTAAAGCTAGAATAAAATGATGAATATTTCTAAAAGCTATTATAAATATTTAAGAAGAATGTAAGCACTTTCTAAATGCTAAAATGGAATATACTCTTAATTGCTAAATAAAGCAATCTTTAAGCAGTGTTTCAATGAAAGGCTTCAGCAATATATTTCTTGTTAAAAACTTCTGAGTGGTCGAGTGCGGGACTGCAGCCCGCAGGCTTGGCGGTTCATATCCAGCGGCAGCTCTCAGGAGTAGCACTGGGTAGCGTCCACGACCACCAGAGGCAGTGATGCCCCAAAAAACCCAAAACAAAACAACAAAAAAAAAACTTCTGACCATAAAAATAGCAGTATTCTCCTAAATTTGCTTCTATAACCTAATTGTCCTTTAGAATTATAACAGGTACAAAATAGGGCACTGATTCTTGAAAGTTATCTATCTTCAAATTCATATCCTCACTTCCAGCAATCCTTAGTTAACCGCGCCTGTTATTTTTGATGTTGGTTATAACCTATGAAGTTGGAAAACCTTCCCAGGCAGTCTAACGCCTTCAAATATTGGGTTTCTAAATAAATCTCTGCTGAAAATATTGAATAAATACCTGTCTACTAGAGAAACTTGCATCGGGAGATCGGATATGGGGAAGCAGACTGCCTGCAGCATCCTGCTAGATAGCAGGATAAGCAAAGACACTCTAAAGCCCTGCCCTACAACTTCCTTTAATGCTCAGACCAGGAAGTATGTTTGGGGAGAAACTTTCCCTGATGACACAAGCTTAGTTAGAAGTCTCTCCTATGAAGTCCCAATATATCTCATAATATGTCATTTTTAAAAGCGGACACTGCTGATTTTAGCCATATATTTGTTATCTGAGTTTCCACCTATAAGGTCACGGATATCCCAGGAAATATTTTTGTCTTTCCCAAGTACTTAGTACAAATAAGGTCCAACAGGACAATGCATCAGGATGGATAAATGGGTGATTTAATCCATCGTGGAGACATAGAAATCCTTGATATTACCAGACAGAGAAAGATTGAATACCACGAGCCTCATGTGGGGATAATCTGCAGAGATGTTTTTCCTCAATTGTTGACCAAGCCATGTCCATGAATAGTAAGCAATCCTTTTGAAATGTAGTGTCCTGTATATGATAATTTTCTTGTAAAGTTTAGAGAACCGTCGGCATTGGTCTTTTGTATTCATGTGGCATGCTGTGCTCTCATTCTAGTTTGTTATTGAATCTCTTTATTATTTTATTAGTGAATAAGTGACAACATTCACAACCAAGGCGTTTAGTCATAGAAATACAGAGACATTACTTGTCATAATCATTCTATGTTCTTGAAAATAAAAAGTGTCCTCTTGCAGCTAATTTATTCTTTCTTCCAAATGTCATAAACTTCTGTCTTTCTTTTTTTGTTTGTTTGTTTTTGGAGCATCACTGCTCTCTGGTGGTGGGAGTAGGAGGCCCAGCCTTGCTGCTGAACTTGAAGCTCCAACCCAGTGGGCCACAGTCCTGCCTGCGCACAACCACTACGCCACCAGGGCTCAGCCCGCTTCTGTCTTTCTTATATGGGGTTTTGAGATTTAAATGTTGAAGATACAACTATCATTCATTAATATACAAATAGATAAAATGTTGACCTATTTATGACTATATTTGTGAAGGATTCTTGTCCAAATCTGTGATTCATTTTAAAGGGAACTTTCCCCCCTCAGTTCTAGAGGTAGGAGGGGCGGGAAGATCTTCAGTGGGGGAAAAAAGGAGTTACACACAATCTTTTTTAATGCCAATGTTAGCTTCTCTATAAGAAATCTCATTGAAAAGTAAGTAGCTGACTAAACTCTGAAACTACAAGTCAAGGTACAAACAAGACAGAAGCAGAACTGCAAAGGGTAGCCCAGGCACTTCCAGAGACCCAGAGAGAGAGATGCCGCTCAAAAACACGTATGGAACAGGCATGGCAGAGGAGCAGGTAAGCACTTGCTTCCATTGTGTTTGCGGTCACCAAGATTTGGGGGAATAAAAGGATGGCAATTTAACAACAGTTATCACATTAACAAAAGTAGCCAAATTAGGAAAAATAATTTCGAGGGCATTTTGAGGAACAAACATCAGCAGTGTAATAATAGCCTATTTGAACACTTCCAAAATGTGCTCAGAGAACCCATTGTCAGGACACACTGAGTCATTCATCCAAATGGAGCTCTGTGTACCTGGACACCAGCACAGCAACTGAACTAATCAATCTCTACACGCTTCTCAAGGCTCTTTCAGGATCCTTCAACTGTTGTTCATCTGAGACCTCAAAAGCAGACACTGTTAAAGAAATCCATTAAGCACACAGCTTCAATGAAAAAGCAGAGCAGTCCATAGCCTGGAAGTAGCAAAAGACAGCATGATTTTGAGTACAAGAGCAGTAAATGGCCCTGTGGTACTGCATAACAAGCCCACTGTGAGGCTATGAGATTATGAGACAGCAGCTGAGGCTACATCAATAAGTTTAACATAGTGTGGAAGGAACTGATGGACAATCTTTTTACCCCACCATAGCTGATGACTGTTGATATCACACCATCTTAGGAAGAGCACCCACACAGCATGCAGACACAAACAGCAGTGAGGCCCACATGTACTCAACACAATCTTTTGCGTAATAGAAAAGATAACTATAACACATTTAAAATGCTAAGGTAAATTAGTTTAATGTTGGTATGATTGTTTAATATAAAGATATTTCTCAAATTTCAGCCATTAACAATATAGAATAAGATGTGTACCAAAATACTAATTTAAAACAATAATTATTTATCAAACTGCAGATTCCCCTTAAATGAAAATATAAAATCCAAATGATTTTTTTTAAAGCCAGACCTAGTGTGCTAAGATCTGGAGATCCATAAGAGCATTGTATGACTGGCTCCAGCATAATTTATGGTAATCTCAGAAACAATGATGAGAAGTGTCTAGAAGGTAGCAAGGATGGAAGGAACCCTGGCAGACTGTCCACCATCACTTTCAAAATTTCTCAGTAGAAGCGGGATGACCAATATCTTCCAAAGCAACAAGGGCGGTAGCAGCTGTATCCGTAGCCACCATAACCGGAGCCATAACCATAGCCCAAACCTCCAGAACAGCCACATCCACAGCCATAGCCATAGCCCAGGCCACCAAGACCATAGCCAAGGCCACCGTAGTAGTTTCCGTAGTAATAGCTCATGATGTCAGGAGTTGAAGGTATAGTTCAGAACGAAGCGTTTGCTTGCAGAGTATGAACTTCTCTGCTTCCAAGGAGCCTTTTATACAGCCTCTGTAGTGGCTGTGACAAACCACAAGTGACCATGCTGAGCGTCTTATCAACCAATTTAAATTTTAAACAATATGATTAACCTCCTGTTTATTCATGGGAGAGGCCCTCACACTCATTAATTTTGGAATGCCTTCCCTCTTACCTCTAAATTCTTTGAGCCATGTCACATGCTTTAAAGAAAAGTCTGTCACACGTGATCTCTATAGCCAAGTTTCATGGGTTTACAAGGAATGGAAGCCACACATTGTTGAAGAATGCCTTGAAAAAATATATGCCAAGCACTCACTGGTGTCTGAAGATCTCAGGTTTGAATGGGCAGTGCTTGCACAGTGGGTTCTTTGAACTTTGGGCACCTAACCATAACCACTACATGAACCCATCAGACTTCCTTCAGAAGAAAGGTAAGGGTATCTGCTCCTGTCAAGATTGAGTCTTGTAAACCTTAGGGATCAGTTCTATTCTGTTCTATATGGTCAGATGAATTGTATTTGACTTTATGGTAGTGAATTTGGTAAGGTGTTTTGACTTCTTATCACAAAAGTCCTTATGGAATAACAGGTTAAGCACTGTGTGACTCCACAGGACATAAACATGGTGCTCTGCTCCTGAATAGACTGCAGCTGAGAAAACTCTTTAGACTAGTTCTACTCAGTCACATGGGGTTGAAAAGGAATAAATGAAACCCCACAAGAAAAACAATATCACCAGTATTCTCTCCATCCTTATCTATTTCCTTAAGTCCTCATAAATGCTATTTTTTGCTTTGCATTGTCTTATCATTTTTACATTTGTATATACATTTACAACTATGGAGTATGTTTGCAAACCGTGTTTAAACTACTTCTAGGTGTTCTCATTCCTATTTGTTCTTATATTTTTATTATGGTTACATGGCATTCATGCATCAACATCTTTTAAGTGTGAGACATTTTAAGACACGTTTTTCAGCAAAAATAAATATGTATACATTTTGTGGGTATGTATGTGTATGTATGTCTTGACACATGCTACATGTGTCCTATTCTTATATACAAATATGTCTTGAGATGCATAATTAGAAATTTTTGCTGTTATCTGTCATCTGTCATAGTATCCAACTATGCTGACCCTTTCACTCCCTGATTGGGTCAATAATAAAGCAATAAGGAATTAAGTGACTGAAGTCTTGAAGTCCTAACCAGGCCTTTCTTTCTGGTCTGTCTTAATCTGAAAGTTGTACTGAAACCTTTTTCCTATTCATAGTAATAGTCTGAATAGACAGGATATGATTGTCATATTTCTACTGAACTTGCAAACCACTGACCTTTTAAGTTAGTAGCCTGTAAGTTACCCATTACACTATTAGAGCTCCGTGAAACCTATATTGGATAGATAAGTGAGACTGCAGTTGAGGTGCACTGGTCAGAATCTCAACCCAGATCTCCAGAAGACCTGGAATAGATTCTGAGTTGAGATCGTAAAGTTGTTATATTAAGCAGTGTTAAAGTCTCTTAGAAACCTATCTGGCAATACACTCCAAAAGAAGTTTATCCAGTTTCACACTGGGTAATTTATTTTTGTTAATAAAAATGTTAATTCCTTATTGCTTGAGTCACTGTTAATGGTGCAAAGATGCATCAAGACAGTTATTTACCCAGAAAATGATTGGAATTTTGAACAAACCAGATTGTTAAAGACAAAATATTGGCCTTTTATTGCTAGAATTTTTTTTATCCTGACACTAAATCCTTTGAGAGTTTTCAGGACACTCAACAATGATGAGAATTGAATAACGAGTACTATAATTTTATTCCTATAAATATATGAAAACTTTGCTTTAAGAAATTTAAGTGTTCATGTTTTTCTGTTTTGTGGAAGATAACTTTTAAATTTATAAAATTTTAAACTTTTACATTTTTTAGCTAACATATCTAATTTTCATAGAAAAGGTCATTTGTGACAGCATTGACAATAGACAGGGATAAGTTCAATTACCATTATCATCAATCATTTTTTTGTAGAGGTGTCAACATATCTAGAAACAAAACAAAGCTCAGTGTGAAAATGCTGCTGCATATGCCTTTGAATGATTCCCACTCATGGACAAAGTAAGTCAGAATAGAACTAATTTACAGTTTTCTAAAGACTCACATATCAAAATATGCATACCTTACATGCATAATTAAAAACCCTTCAGAAAAAAACATCAAACAATATCATACTTCAATTTCAGTGACAGTGACAAATACGGAACAATGAATTTAAGGACAAATAAGAACTTGAGATTATCTACCACATACCATTCGATCACAAGGTAAAATACAGACAGAGTTACAACTCTTCTTGTTTTAATTCATAAATGTATTCTAATCAGTATCACTGTGTCCTTTTAAAATTTTTGAAATAATCTTATTATTTGTATGAAAAAAGAAGTATTGTAGGAGAAAAACAGTTTGATGTACTTTCAGAATTAACAGACGTCATTAGATTATAATATAAATAATTTCATTTCTTTATTCCCTAACTATTTAAGAAAGTTGAGTTCATAATTATCTTTGTCATATGTTTCACCTCTAAATATAAGAAAAATGTATTCATTTTATAAGATACACTTCTACGTTAGACTATACAAGTTATTGTTGCTTGAATCCATCTAATTGGCTTTGAGCCATAGTGAATCTATGAATAACAGCATGAAACATTGCATCTTCCCATGCCATTCTCATAATGGTTTCTATGCTCAGGCCCACTGATGCAGCCACTGTGTCTTTCTATCCTGTGATGGGCCTTCCTCCTGTTGCTGCCCTCCACTAAACAGGATGGCCTTCTCCAGGGCCTGTCCTCTCCTGATACCATGCGCAATGTATGTAAGATCAAGCCTACCATCCTTGTCTCCGTGGATCACTCTGGCCTGGCTTCTTCCAACACAGATTGGTTTGTACTTCTAGCAGTTCATGGTACTTTTCAGGTTATTCTCTAGCATCCCCAATTCAACAGGCATCTTTATTCCAGGTCAAACTTTCACAAGCATATGATGCAATGGAAAATACAATGGTTTAAGTCAGGCACATCTTAATCTCAAAGTAATATCCTCACTCTGCATTACTCTAAAGAGTTCTTGTGCAGCATATGTACCTCATGCAATATGTCTTTTGATGTCTTGACTTGCTTCTATGAGCATTGAAGTGGATCCAAGAAAGAAAATGCTCTTAACGACTTCAACATTTCCTCCATTTATTATGATGTTCTATTTTATCATGACTATACACAGGTGAGTCAGAAATAATAGTATAAAATTATAGAAATATTTATTAATCATGAATATTAGAATATGAAACTGTTATTTCTTAGCATATCATCATTTAGGTTCATACATCCATCTCTCTAGCCCTCTTCTGCAGAGTTATAGACCCTGAGTTAAACCACATCAAAATGTTACTCTCACATCCTCCAGAGAACAAAACTATTCTTTTAATTGTTGAGCTTGAGGAACAAAAAAGACGTCTGAATAGGCCAGATCAGGACTGTATTTGGATGGATGGACATGGTAGTTATACCATTTCATGTCAATAAAAGAATGAAGAGATGGAGTTTAGCCTGTCAACTGGATCACAGCCTGACGATGTCCCCTCATGGACAGGGCCTAATCATGAGGATTCTGGGAACTTCATCTCTTCCTCCCTGGAGGCTGGACACACACTCTCTCTGATTGACCTTTCTGTTGAGCCACCTGTAGTCACTTTGCTCACAGGCAGAAGCCTGTGATCTTCCTGCATTCAGCAACATCGACTGTACTGCTTGACTCAAAAAGAAATTTATGGATTAATATTGGACATATAGGCGATTGCATGACTTATTATGGACTTCTTCTGGACTGATATGGGTTTTCTTAATGTATAATTATTATTTGATATAAGGTCCTCTTACACACCTATCAGTGTCTCTGGATTTCTTTCTCGAGTCAACCCAGACTAACACGATGGATTAAGTGTTGTTCATTAAATTCTCATAGGACATCCCTTGCTACCATTAAAGAATGAATAGGGGTATTATAGGAGAGGGGGTATTTCTGCAAATCTCCTAGCCTTTCCTCACCAATTAAGTTTGCAATTTTCTTAAACCTTCTTTGTAACAAGTCTCTGCATTGTTTTAGAAAACCTACAAAGATTATTATTTTTGAATCCCAAATAGTAGTCATCATAACTAAATTATATCTTTGCCTTGAATTTAACTGATTCAGCAAATGTCATGGAAAGTCACTGTTTGGAATGTCCCATTTTTTATGAGTGTATTCTGAGGATACTAAGAAAAATATGTTACTTATAGAACTTCCCTTTATCAATGTATTGATTACAGATATATGCTCAAACTTGTTTGGATGTACTGAAATTCTAGAAGCTATACTGTCACACTTACAGACTATGACTTTTGAAATTCTTGGGAAATTTGTTTAAGAAGATTATCAGAAATATTTTCATCTGTTCTGCAGTTTCTACTCTAATGATATTAACCCTCCAATAAACGTAATATATTACTTTGTTTTTGGTTAAAAACAATATATGGTCCAATTTCTACAAATGTTAATGAATGACATTCATACCCTATTCCATCTTGAAAAATTTAAGAAATTTAATATGTTTGGAGAAAATATAATCTTTATTTGGTTATATAGTTATAACCTTATTTATATTAAAATGTATTTTCACGCACCATAGGATGGAACAGACCTACAATTCTGGAAAAAATATTTTATGTCTAGTGTAATGGCTTCTTACTGCTTTATTAGATTTTTGTGATTCAAATACACACAAAACAAACGTTTCTGTTTTGTTTATTATACTGACCAACTAACTAATTTACCAATGGCCAACTCTTTTTATTTCCCAATGGTCAACACTTAAAATATTTGAATTTACTAGTATTTGTTGCAATTTCTCATTTTCTGTATTCTCTTTGCAGTAGACTTATCTTAGCTTTTGGTTATATACATATATCACTAGCTGTCATTCCTTTTCATTTCTATTATTAATGCATATGATCGATGTATCAATTGAAGCAAAAGCCCCCAATTAAAAAAAAAACTTGAAACTTATACAGTTAGGATAGTTGTTTCTAGGTGCATGGACAATTTATACAAAGTGAAATGAAATATTTTTTAATCCTTATTCTTCTCAATCTGACCCATAGTTTGTTATGATACATACGGTCAAAAGCATTTGCATATTCAGTAGCACACAAGTTAAAAAAATATAATGTATGTTTGCAACTGTTTCTTCTCATTTAGATCTCTGCACCATCCACAAATGAAGATACCTAAAACTCTATGCCATCAAGGTTATTGTGTTATACTCAATTTTGAGGAGGCAGCTCTTCCTACTCATGTTTTGGATGCCTTTCAACCTCAC
>PVJH01024149.1:0-33739 GCA_004026705.1 Nesogale talazaci | reverse complement strand
AGGTCTCCTTTTTAGTCAGGATAGGATAGGGCATATTAAACTTACATATATTAACCCCAAATCTCAAGGGCTTAATGGAACAGAGGTATTTCTTTACCACATCACATTTTCAAGGAGAGAGCCTCTGCTCGTCATTATCACTCAGGTTGCTGTCAGTTCAACACAAACCTTTAGGGATAGTCATTGGAGAGGGAGACAGCCAGGAACTGGATGCTACTTCTCTACTGTGTCTACACACCACTCTGATTGCATGCTATGGCCATGGAGTGGAGATAGAGAATCTCGGTGGACTCATACTATCATTGTAGTTTTACACAGGAGACTTCAGCTTAGACAAGTAAAGATTCTTGTTCAGTGTCACACAGTGGGAAAGTCACCATTTCAATATTGCACTGACTCCAAAGTTAGTGTTTCTAACAAATATGATTATTGTCAGATTAAGACCATGGCATATTTCTTGGAGTTGATCCTGAAACCTTGCATTTCAGGACTTCATTTTCATATTTGTCTGTGTAACTTCAATAACCCCCAAATCATGGTTTCTGGATAGTGAAAGCTTCAATGTGTGTGGTTGCTAATTAATTTTCAAACCTCAGCAGAGGGTGGCCTGATGAACCCACATCACCCCCTGATGTGCACTTCATAAGAATAGACTTCAAAAAGAAGAGACTTCACATTGGATGGGGCCACTCCTGAAAGAAGGGGGAAAAGGGAGAAGATCTTTCTCTTGATGTTATACAACATTGAGTCAAGGCTGGGACAAATCAAAGGGCCCTCCAATGGTATGAGAGGAGAACCTTGTTGGAAAATCTACTTAAGAGCAGTGGAGGAGAGTATCTACATTTAAGAGGAGACACTGCTATTTCTGTAGGTGAGTGTGGTGAGGAAATGGGGAAGAGCAACTTTACATTAGAAAGAGATGCTAAACAATAATTGTAGGTAATCTAAAGGAACAATAATCCCAGACTTATGGTCTTTGATAAACACTTGGAATATGTTTCTACTAAATCCTCAATGAACCATGGACTAAGCATTATGATGACCTTAGAAGTTAGCCTTACAGGCAACATAGCATCCCTCAAGGACCACACCACAAGAATTCACTTTAGAACCCTGGGCAAATGAACTGTGACCTACCTCAAAATAAGCTGCACCTTTGGATTTAGGACAGCAATACTCTGATGGAAGAGAAAGCAAAGGGTGGCCATTCCAAGACAGTGGAGATGGTGGTCATTGGTCCTTTGATGGAACCCCTGACTTAGTGCGAGTCCAATGAAAAGATAGAATCATCATATAGCTAATACTTCAATGTTTCCCTTGAAATAATATACCATGCTTTAATCTGTTAGGTAAGGACATGCACTTTTAGGAAGTGATAAAGGAAAATTTCCCCTAGCATCAATTTCTATGCTCAGTGTAAACAGAGCTCAATTAATTAAGAAATCAATCTAAACAAAGTAGCAATTCATAGATTATACTTTCAAAAACTCCTTATATCAACATTATTTTAAATTCTGACATTGGAAACATTGTTGGTATTATAAATACAAGCACCTTATACTTCAAGGGATGATGAGCAATGTTTTTCTTCTTTGTTTTTATAGACTTTTTTCTTGCCTTTTCTTGTTATTTTTGTGGGTTTTTGTTATAATATTACTACCAAAGTAAACCAGAGTCATTCATAATCCATGGACAAGTAGATGAATTCTGAGCTCACACTTAATTCTAGTTCCAATCAAAGAATAGTTATTTCTGGTAACACATGACCTTGCTTGATCCTCCCCTTCATGAAATGATTACTGAAGCTCTTAAAGACTTATATTCCAACAAGCAACCATATAAATGAAGTGTCACACACTTCCACACCATCTGTATGATTCAAAGATGACAATCACAAAAATCTAAATATGATGAAGGGAAATGTACCAGAGATTAAAACATGAACACACAATTGTAAAAGGCTATAGAGAATAGTAGGAGCTCCAAATTCACTGCAGAGTATCTAATGAGATTAAGTTTCTGGCAGATCCCCTATTGCCACAGGGAAGGACTCAAGCAGCTTTACTAACAGAGATAATTGTAAACTAGATTATGGTAGATGGAACCATGGTATAATATACTTGACACTATATAGGTTCAATGCAATCCTAATACAAATATCAGAATAATTTTTCAAAGGAATATAAAAACAAATAACTGCATATATAAAGGGGAGAAACCCAGAATTGGCAAAGAATTCCTCAAGAAGAAGAAAAAAGTAGATGGGTATACATTATCTGACTTTAAAATGTATTATACAGCTACAAATGTCAAGATAGCATGGTGCTGATACAATGATGGATGCTCAGACTAATCTATAAGAATAGAAAACCAAGAACTAGAAAGTGGAGGATACCAACAACTGATCTCTGATAACGCCACCCCACCCCCAAAGCAAGTGGGAAGCAGATGCCCTTTTAAACAAATGGTGCTGGAAAAACTGGATATCAACCTGGAGAAGAATGAAGCAAGACCCCCTACCTTACCCCTTTTATTTATATGTCTGTCCCCTTACCTCAGCCCCTACACAAGGAAAAGTGTAGATCACAGATAGATCACAGATCTCAAGGTAAAACCCAAACTATCAGGATCATCGATGAAAAAATTGGGACAAAGCTAAGAACTTTAAAACACGAAATGCATGGGCTACCAGTAATAATAAAGGATACACACCCAGAGGAAGATAAAATACACAATGTGAGGCATACTAAAGATGAAACACTTGTGTGCATTGAAAGATTTCATCGAGAGTAATGAGAGAGCCTATAGATTGGGTAAAGATATTTAGTAATGATATAACAGACAAAAGTCTTACTACTAAAATCTAAAGAACCTTGTAACCATATAGCAAGAATAAAATGAATAGCCCAGTAAGGATGTAGGCAAAAGCCTTGAACAGAATTTTCACAAAAAAAGAGACCCAAATAGCCATTAACATATGAGAAAATGTTCCCGATCATTAGCCATTTAGGAAAGGTAAAATAAAAAAAAAGGATGACATACCACCTAAGACTCATTGGATAGCACCATTAAACACACACACACACACACACACACACACACACACACACACACCAGAAAGCAACATATTTTGGAGGAGTGTGGTGAGATAGATAGTCTCATTCACTTCTGGTGTACTTGTAGATATGTACAGACACTCTGGAAAGCAGTTTGCCAATATGTAAAACAGATGGAAATTAATTTATTTTAGAAGCCAGTAATCCAACTATAACCAAGAGAAATAAGAAACAGGCCACAATCAGACAATTGTGGTCCAATGTTCATCGTTGTACTATTCACAATATCAAAGAACTGGAAACAGTCCAAAACTCCATCAATGAACAGATGGATTAAAAAAACTCTGGTATGTACACACAATGGATCCATAAAGAACAGTGATGAAATGATGAGGCACCTTGTCTCATGGAAAGAGTGGGAGGATATTTGTTGAGGGAAGTTAGCCAAGAACAAAATCACCAATACAATGAGTCCACTGAAGTAAGTTCAAAGAACATAAGAGACATAGGTGAAAAGGTATACATCACACCATTCCCGGGATGAGGACCAGATACTCTGGCAAGAGCTGGGCTAAACACAATGATGCAAATGTAATAATAATAAAGAGAGAAGACATTTATAGAGGTATATATAAATATATTCATATAAAAATTTAAGGATATTGGTTTGTGTACACCTATTTACATGTTAAATATTAAGGTAGCCGATGTACATTGAGCCTCTACTCAAGTCCTCCCTCAATGCAAGAGCTCTTCTAATAGACTGGCATTCTGTAATGCTCATCCCAGACTCAGTCGCTGAAGACAAAATGGGTGCATGAGCAAACGTGGTGAAAAAAGCTGATGGTGCCCAGGTAGTTGCAGACATAGTGCTTGGGGTCTTAAAGGCTTGAAGTTAGACAAGTGACCATCTAGCAGGGAAGCAAAAAGCCCACATGGAAGAAGCACACTAGCCTATGTGATCACGTGAAGACAATGAGATCAGATATTAGACATTAGAAGATCTAAAACAGGGGTCATCAACCTTGTCAAACAGTGGCCCAGTTCACTGTCCCTCAGATCGTAGGAGGGCCAGATTATAGTCTTAAAAAAAACTATGAACAAATTCCTATGCATATTGCACATATCTTGTTTTGAAGTTAAAAAAAACAAAGCAGAAACAAATACAATATTTAAAATGAAGAGCGAGTAAGGTTAAATCAACAAACTTACCAGTATTACAATGGGAACTATGGGCCTGCTTTTTGCTAATGAGATGGCTGATGTCCACTTCGATAGTTGTCACTGCTAGTGGTAACAAGCAATTGTGCACAAGTTAGTCTATATCCGGTTGGAGATTTCATCATTCTGGGAAAAGTTTGTTCACAGACATAAGTGCTGCCATATGTGGTTGCCATTTTGAGTGCATGGTTCCTGAGATTAGGATATGTCTCAGAGGGGAGAACTGCATAGAAATTAGAAAGGCTGCTTGACTTAAATGCGTCTTTCAAAGAGTCACAATTCTGCAGTTCAGCCAGTTTCATTTGGTAATGAATTTTCAATGTCAATAGAAAATGGGCTATGTAAAAGCTGTATGTCCTGTTCATGGAGATGAAGTGCTTTAAATCTAACTTGGAACTCTTTTTGCAACTTTTACAGTGAATCCACACGTTTTGTTTTTTGACACACCCAATGGTTTTTCTCCTAAGAGATTTTGAGTTGTGGGGAAATGGCAGAAATATTCCTCCTTCATTTGTTTGATGAGGTGGCCTAACTTTACTTCAAATGCATATCACAGATGAGCTTCCACTCTCCTTGAAGTTGCACATTGAAACTGTTGAGTGGCTCTGTTACATCTGTCAGAAAGGCAAGGTGCCATTTCTATTCTGCTTCATTGAGCTCTGGTGCGTCTTTGTTTTTTGAAAGCAGAAAAACTGTAATCTGTGCAAGTAAGTCATAGAAATGTTTCAAAACTCTCCCTCGACTCAGGCAATGGACTTTTGTGTGGTATAGAACATCTTTATAGGCAACATTTAGCTCAGACAGAAATTCCTTGAAATTTTCTGTGGTTTAGTGCATTAGCTCTAATGAAGTTAACACAAGATACCACAATTTTCATAACAGAGTCCCACAGTGCTTGGTGGATGAGGCAGTGTATGGTTGGATGAGAATGTTTACATTTGTCCATCTCTTGGTTAATGCAAGAAATTACTCCTTTCTTAGACCCCACCATGCTAGGCACACCATCAGTTGTCACACTGGCTAGGTTAGCCCAGTCCAGCTCCAAACCATTCACAGTTTGGGAAAACTTTTCACAGATATCCTCTCCTGTAGTTGTTTCTTTGATGCCTGCAGTGCAGCAAGCTCTTCTGTGACTTCAAAATAGTTATTCATCCCATAAATAAAAATTAGAAGTTGTGTAGAATCATGAACATCATTATGTTCATCAAGTGCCAAGGAACTTATTTTTGCATAGTTTTGCAGATGCTGATGCAAATTGTCTCCCATTTCTTCAATCCTTTGTGTAATTGTAGGTCCTAAAAGACTCACTGTACTAAATAAATCAACGTTCTCTGAACACATCTCTTTGGCAACAGAAAGCATTCTTTAACAAACTCTCCCTCCATGAATGGTCTACTAATGCAAGCTGTTAGCTTGGCAACTTGAAAACTTGTTTGCACTGATGAAATATTTAGCTGTTTCCGCTTCACAAAAGAATTTTGCTGGGTTGTCATTGTATTTTTCAGTTTAAATATTTTATCTTTTCTCACTTCTCTAACCAAACAATCATATTTATCTTTATGTTGTGTTTGACTTGACGCAAATTGTATTCATTGAACATGGACACTATATTCTGGCTTTTACTTTGTACTGCATGAAAAAAATCATCATAAGTCCACTGTTCTTTGAATATCCTACACTCTGAGTAAATTTTTCTCTTTCTTGATATCATTGTTTCCTAGGGATTCCAAATTGCTATTAATATATATATATATATATATATATATATACACACACACACACACACATATTCATTCTACCAGCAATAACTTTGCCCACAAAAGAAAAATAGACTACACTACCCATTAATGCAGTCTGATCTGTGCTCATCAATGCAGTCTAATCAGTGTCCATCACTGCAGTCTTGCCAGGCCACATCATCTCAGCTTCACCAGTGCCCATATAGGTGGAATTCCCCTTTTACCTCAGGCTCACACCGATGCGGTGTGGGAACCAGCACTATTACAGAGCCGGTTCCTCCACCACCTGTCCAGTTCACACTACCCTGTGCGAAACTCATTGTGATCTGTGAACTCGCATGGGAATCTGATCGCATGGGTGAGAAGACCCATGCTATCAAATTCCACTGCAGGAAAAAAGAAGACACATAAGCTTTTTTTTCTTCTGAATTTAAGGCGAGTTCATCCATACAAGCACAAGGCTGAAGACGCACGTCTCAGAGATCACAACAAAGTGAACCAGGACTTACACAACACACAACATCCTAGACAACTGAATATCAATCGACTATACATGCACTTACTGTCATCTAAATTGTGTTTCCTACTCCTCGGCTGTCTGCAGAGCCAGATTAAGTTCCCCTGGAGCCTTAGGTAGATTATCAGTTTGGGGTCCCCATGCAATAACGCTGAGCGCTAACCATTTCCGATAATACTGAGCACTTACAATGATCATTACCGCTAAGCACTGACTATTTGCATCATCTCTGAGCGCTGGCAATTTGCATTAACACTGAGTGCTATTTGCTCTTATCACTGTGATGCAACCCCCCAAGAAACTACCCCCAACCAATTAACTGACTTTTAAAAAAATGCTCTCCCAATTTGAAAAAAAGGTCCCCAAAAGACCTCCTAATTTCAGAAAAAAAAGACTCCCCTTAACTACAAAAAAGGCCCTATTAACTACAAAAAAAATAAAAAAGTAGATGCCTTAACTTCAAAAAAATTTAAAAACCCTAACTTGTTCTTAGCTTGGTCCTCAGACAGCAGCAGGCTCTGCACAGGGAGACTCGTGACTTGTTCAATTACACCCAAGACTGAGAGGAGGAGTTGAGAGACAGAGAGAAGGAGATGAGTCGGAGAATGTGGCACACATTCCACACTTGCTGCACTATGGGCCCACGATGAATCAGCTGCTAAGCAAGACAGGCAGCAGCAGCAAAAACACCAGCAGGCTGGATCAATGTCCTCGGTATGCATGTGGTTTATGGGTCATAGTTTGAGGACCTGTGATCTAAATTGATCATATTGATGCAAACATGGAGAGTTTTGTGGAGACCCAAAGCCCATCTACAGACAATTGTACATCACCTTACAGAAGCGTCTCACAGAAGGGATGAGTCAACCTTTTACAACACCCCATTGCTCTTCCTACAGTGTTTGATACTCATCTTAGTGACAAGATCACTGCAGACAAAATGGATGTATAAGCAAATGCAGTTAAGAAAGCGGATGGTGCTTGGAGATTAAAATATATCGCATCTGTGTTCTTAAAGGCTTGCAGTTAAACACATGGTCATCTAGTAGAAAAGCAAAAAAGCCCACATGGGCGACTGTATGGTCCTGAGATGTGCATTGGAATAAGTATCAGAAGTTCAAAAACAGGCAATCAAATTAATGTGTAAGAGCAGAGACAAAGTAGAGACCCAAATCCCACCTGTAAGATAATTGGACTGTCACTGACTGAAGGGCCACATGGAAGGGATGATATAATGAGGGTAGAGTATAGCACTGAGGTAACACAGAAGCATTCTCTAGTTCATTAATATTACCTCCTTTTACTCTTATGATCTTAGTTTTACCTCATTAATCTTGTTAGACCTATGTAAGTTGATTTGTAATAATTAGGATCCTTCAGTGTATAAAATCCAGAATAGTAATTGGAGTAATGTTTCCCAGAGGGTATAGAAAGAGAGGGACATAGGGAGGAAAAGGGGAACTGATAGCAACAATGATTGTATAATCCCACATGAGGCGAATGAATAGCAGAACGATAGGGGAGCAAATACAATGGATGGTGTAAGATAGGCTGACTATATGTAATATATTATGATGTGATATGATAAATATAATAATAGAACATAACATAATATAATGTAATATAGTGTAATACAGTATGATACAGTACAACACAGCATAGTATAATATAATGAACAAGTGTTTCTGGGTAGTAGGGTGGGATATAGGAGAGCTGATATCAAAGAGTTTAAGTTGAAAGAAAATGTTTTGCGAACAATGTTGGCAGCAATCATACAACTGTGCTTGATCTAATTGAACTATGGATTATTATAATATCTACAAAAGCTTCCAATAGTGTATATGTATGTATATATATGTAAATATACATATGTGGTTGTGCTTCCTCTCAATCCAACCTGAATTTGTCTTAGTTTCAAGTATTTCTCTCTGCCCTTTAAAACTTTCTTTCTTACTCTTTATTTTTACTTTCATCTTTATATTATTATCTTTTTCTAGTCATTTTTTAATTGTTTCCACTGGGTCCGTGAAGCAAAGAGAAGCAGATTCATAGAAACAATAATTGATGCAATGGTTCATCAGAGATATGAAGAAGATTGAGGGGTAGGAGGGTGAGGAGATTTGAGGAGTAAACAATGAATGCATGAGGGGAATAGGGAGCACTAGGATTGTTTGTGATAATATATACAACTTAAATATCTATACAATTATATATTATATACAATATATGCAGTTATTTAAATATAATATAATATGTGGTATATAATATAACATATACAATATAATATATACAATTGCATGATACTACAAGTGAGTAATTTTTAAGTGAATACTATATCAAGAAAACTGCTAAAAAAAAGAAAGAAAACTTGACAAATGGGTACCTTGGATAAAGGAGAAAGAGTTGTTGCTTAGGGTTAGGTGTTGGAATAATTGAGGAAAAACTCTCAATAATGGTTGTGCAACATGAAGAGTGTAATCATTTAGCAAAAATAATAAATATTTACATAATACAAATACCATATTTTTTTGGACCATAAGACTCACCTGACCATAAAACACACCCAGTTTTCCGAGTGGGAAAAGCAAGAAAAAACACATAGTACCAGCATACTAAAATGTTTTGGGGGTACCACATCTTCAGACCCTAAGATACACCCTCATTTTCCCCCACACTTTTTTCAGGGGTGGGAATGTGTCATACGGTACAAAAAATATGGCAATTGCATGAATAAGAATGAGTAAAAGGAAGAAGACAATGTTCTAGGATTGAATGGGTGTTATTTGGTTCCTTCTTCATGGAAAGAGCTTTCCCTGAGTGTCTTCCCCACATCTTCTTAAACTTCGTTTCTCAGTGCCTCTGTCAGTATCTAGGGCTGCTCTGAGTAAACACGTGTTGAGTGGATGAATTAGAGTCTTATTTATTCTATGTTTGGCTTTCCTTTGGTCTTCTGGTCTGGGCCTAGATATATTAGTTGTATAACAGGACATGATATTTGTTTCAGACTTTGAGTGAAAGGGCGTGATTATAAGAGAACCATTCATGTGTTGGTTTTCCTTTTGAAAGTCTTTAACAGAGAGAACATGCTTTGACTTCCTTAAAAGTCACTTCTGGCTTGAACCAAAGAATGGTTCCAGGTTGCCTTTTCCAGAAACAGATGTGCGATGGAGATGAAGGTCCAAAATGCTGCATAGAAATCCATACCAGTGAAAATAAAGGGAAAGAAGCAGTATTGACAAAAGCCATAGAAATGTGCTACAGGCCTGAAAGTTCCAGTCGTTCTGTATTTCAGGAAGCAGGGAGGTAAGATTGCCATCGTAATTTCCCATCAGGTCACATATGCTCTACAGAAGGCCTGGTGGCACAATGGTTAAAGCTATCAACTGCAAGCTGAAAGGACTTAGATATAAAGTCATCAATTATGCTGTGGGAGAATAATGTGGCAACCTCTTTCTATAAAGATTTATAACTTCAGAAATCATGTGGACCAGTTCGGCCCTGTCCTAGGGAGTGTGTCAGATTTGATTCTATTGAGACAACTACAACTTTCAGTAAGCTCATGTGTATCAGGATACCACTCTGATCAATAGATTTTTTTTATAAGTGGCTGAATTTTTAGAAATAAATCACTAGATATTTTTGAGGTAGCCTGGTGAAGTTTGAACCTGTATCTTTTGAATAGCAACTAAACCTATTAATTTATTACCCTACCCAGTGACTCCACTAACCTACAAATGCCTTGCTTCAGAGAATGCTGTGGCAGTCATATGCTAAGAATTGAGATGTAGGGGTGGAGTCTAGCCTGTTAATCTGGAGATAGCCATTCAGTTGCCCATGAGGTCTCTGTGTGTGGGCATGGCTTTCTCTTGAGACTTCTAGAAAATCTTGCAATATTTCCCTCGTAGAGATGAGAGGCCACCTCCCCAGTTGTTGTGAGTCAGTCTTCAAGACAATGAGTTAGGGACAAGAAAAGATGGCAAGTTCCAAGAAGCTGGAGGAGCTGGAGGAGAAGCCACACAGCCTTACCCTGAAGGAACCAGACCTCTGAAGCTGGAGAAGCCACATGGAGAGCCCTGCCAGCACTGAGTTGCTATTACCACCACGGGATGCTGTTGATGGTCTCTGTACCCTGGAAGCAAGGAGCCATGGGGAGACCCCTCCCAGCACCAGGATTCTGCACCCACTGACCTGTGACTTCGTGAGTTGGAAGGAGACTTTATAGAATGGTATCGGGCATGTGGGCTAATATTGGACTTATGACTTTGAACTGGACTGGGTTGGGGTGCTTTCTCAATGTCCCATTCATTTTATATATAAATTTTACCCTTATATCCATATGTGTGTCTATGAGTGTGCTTCTCTAGTCTACCCAGACTAACACAAATGCAAAACACTGGATAAAGTAATTGCTGTAGAGGAAGCTAATCCTAAAATTTCTGACAACTAAATACAACATGTATATCTCACTACCTTTGAAGATGCTCCATATCTATCACACACACCCACACCCCCACTACCGCAGCTTCTTTTCACATCACAGACCTTTTGTCTATCATCTTTACCACCAGGGTAAAATATAGATAAATTTTAGAACATGTTGATCATTTCTCAGGCTTTCACACTCAACCCCCTCACACTAGAATACCAATCTTTTTTTTCCCTCCACTCTCTTATTCTCCAAGGCTTTATATTTTCTCTTAGAAGCATTTGATCACATGACATCTGCATCATTGCTTCTTCTTCAGTTCTTGATACTTTATGCTCGCAATCATAATAATGCTGATTAGGTACTATCACATCATCAAACTCACTAGACAATAAACTGTCCCCAAATGTGTTAGATTTCAAACTCTGGAACACCTGTGCCTAGTGCTACAGCAGGTTCATATAAAAAATTAATAAGTGACAATTGATGAGGCTACCCACAGATTGACCAAAATATACAAAGGGCATTTTTTACTTTACTGTATTAGAAATAAAACCCCAAATATTTACTATGCCCATAGAATTCCAATGACCTTAGACGAGCTAGAATCAGAATCATGTAAAAAGCACCCTAAATAGGTCAACTCTTCACATACCTGAGAAATCATACAAAACTGCTATAAAGACATGGAAGGAAGCCTTGCAATTTAGAGAAGGTCATCTTAACAAAAGAGTACTAGTGTAAATTAGAATCTAACCTGAATCCACTTATAATAGTACCTTCGAATATATGAAGTATGAACATAGAATAATTTAAATTTTCCACCAGTAAAATTATTACTCAAATTTATGCATTAACCACCAAAGCTAGTGATGAAGAAATTGAGAAGTCTTTTAAGGACTTTAGTCTAAAATGATCAAGATGCATTGATAATAATTAATGATTCAAATGTAAAATTGGGGGAGAGAAGAGGAATGAATAGTATTCGGGAAAGATGACCCTGATAATAGGAACAAAGCTCAATATTACATAATAGAATTTTTCAATGAAAGACTTCATCAAAAAAACCTTTTGTCAATAACACAAGTGGTGACTATACTCAGAGACTTCTCAAAATGAAATACCGAGAAATCAAACTGACTACATGCGTGAGAAAGTCAATGGAGCTCACTATTAGCAGATAAATCAAGACCAGGGACAGAGTATGGAACAGATCATCAATTACTCACATGTAAGTCAAAGGTTGAAGTTGAAGAAAATTAAAGCAAATCCACAAGCGCCAAAATGTGACCTTTAGTATATGACATTTGAATTTCAAGAGCATCTTTAAGAATAGCTTTTCTGTATTGAACCTTAATGACATGACTACCAGTGGGAAAACATTAAGAATATCATGCATGAAGAAAGCAAAAAGTCATTAAAAATACAGACAAGAAAGAAAAGTTCACAGTGGATGTCAGAAGAGATTCTGAATCTCACTTTTAATTTTATGGTAGCTAAGGCAAATAAAGGAAATGAAGTCAAAGAAGTGAACCAAAAATATGAAAGGGAAGCTCAAGATGATGAAGTCAAATATTATAATGAAATGTAAAGATCTGCAGTGAGAAAACCAAATAGAAAGAATATATTTAATATTTGTGAAACTGAAAGAACTGAAGAAGACACTCAAACCTCTAGTTTCAATATTAAAAATCTATTGGTATAATATTGAATAATGCAGGAAGCATCAAAAGAAGTTCAAAGGAACATACAGTCACTGTACCAAAAAGATCCAGTTAAAATCCAACCATCTCAACAGGTTCCATGTAATCAAGAATCAGTAGTTATGAAGGAAGAAGTTCAAGCTGTCCTGAAAAACCAAGATTCCGGGAATTGATTGAATACCAATTGATATGTTCAACAAGTTAATGAAGCATTGAAACAATGCATTTATGCTGAGAAATTTGGAAAACAGTTACTCAGCAAATTGTATGGAAGAAATGCATAATTGTACTAAACAAAGATGCCCCAACAGAACACTTACATTCTAAAAATAAAAAAAATTATATCAGTAAAATTTTACTGAATGATCATTCAACAATGATCAGCACTACATTGACAGGGAAAAGTTCAGACCGGATTCAGAAACTGATGTGAAACAAAGAATATCATTGCTGATGATAGATGGATCTTGGTGAAAGCAAAGAATACCAGGAGGATGTTTCCTTGCATTTTATTGACTATGCAAACTATTTTTGTGAATTATAACAAACTATAGGTAACACTGACATGAAAGAGAATTCCAGAATACCTAATTGTGCTCATATGGAAACTGTACTTTTATAAAGAGGCAGTTGTGAGAACTCTTAGAACAAGGGGCTGTGGGTCTGTAAGTTTGCTCAGATCTGGAAATTGCTTGAGGGAACCTGATTGTCTACCCTGTTGTTCACCTTTATCTACCTGTAGAGATCACGTAAATATTTAGTATGTTTCCCATGTATTTCACTCCTAGTGACATCGTGGCTAAGTAGACAATGTCATAAGTCCACACGAGAAAAGCTGCTTTGATTACTAAAGAAATCTTGCCATCTATTATAACCATGTCTACCCAGTCTCCATTGATTCAGTGCTGACACCTGCCCTCTATAACACAGAGACCAGTCAGCCCGCTCATGGATAAATGTTGGAGTTAACTTAAGCAGTTCCTACTTTTAATCCTGATGTACATAAAATAGCAATTACAGGAATCTTCAGCAATGCTGGTCCAACTTCACAAACTTGCTGAGACATCAGAGGAAGAATCTGTGTTTAAGGGTCCCATATCCAGAAATTCAGACTTGTCTAATATATTTCTTGCACCAGTATCCCACACCCTTAGTAACTGTGGCAGTCATGTGCTTATGTTAATTTCATGATTGAGATGTAGGGGTGGTGTCTAGCCTGTTAATCTGGAGATAGCCATTGAGTAGCCAATGAGGCCTCTGTGTGGGCATGGCTTTCTCCTGATATGTCTGGGAAGTCTCGCGATATTTCCCTCATGAAGATGAGAAGCTAACTTCCCTAGTTGTTGGGATTTAGTCTCAGAGACAATGAATCACGGACAAGACAAGATGGCAGCATCCAAGAAGCTGGAGGAGCCAGCAGAGGGACCGTACAGCTTTGCCCTGATGGAGCCAGACCTCTGAAGCTGGGGCAACCACATGGAAACCTCTGCCAGTGATGAGTTGCTTCTGCTGTTGATGGACCCTGAGCCCTGTAAGCGAGGAGCCATGGGGAGACCCCTGTCGGCACTGGGACTTTGCACCCGCTGACCCATGGCTTCATGAGCCAGAAGGAGATTTTATAGACTGATTTAGAGCATATGGGTCAATATAGGACTTATGACATCGAACTGGACTGGACTGAGATGTTTTCTCAATGTCTTATTCCTCTTGCATATTAGCCTTTTCCTTATATCCATATGCATGTCTATGAAATTTGTTCCTCTAGTCTACCCAGACTAACACAGTATCCATTCCCAGGGATATTCCCCAAGCTTCTGCTTGTATGTATTTGAAAGCGTGAACACCTCTATGTGAGTATGCTGTGTTTCTTTTTGCGTAATTATCTCAACTTCACCTTTAGGAGATTTCTGGGCCTTAATTTTAGTTACAAAGCTAGACAAAATAATGGGTGGTGAGGGTGTTTCCTGGGTGTTCTCAGCAATATCTTTTAGGGTATCTCCATCAGACAATGCTACAGATGCATCCCCACCTGGCATTTCACCTTGAACAGTTTGGTTAATCTACTCATGTGTGTGCTGTTTGGTTGATAGTGGATTAATACCTTCACATGGGAAGGGTGGATCTATTGACTAAGCTGGCTCAACTGTTTCTAGGGACTCAATATCCTCCTCTTCTGGATCATTAGCCCATATGTTCCCATTTCATGTTTCAGGGTCCCAAATTTTTCATAAAAATGCCCTCACTCTGGTACCAGACACTGCTCTAAATCTGAAATTCAGCTGACATTGTAATTCAGCCACTCACTTAATGAGACTTTGGACATGGTTCTCAGCAATGTCAGCCTAATTCTAGAGGTGAGTAGGCTTTTCCTTGAAGCATAGGGCGAAGGTTTTAAATCTGTAAGTTGGCAACTGAGGCATGCTTCTGAGGCCTTGAGAGCATCCTTCTCCTTAACCACCTTTTCCATTGTAAGGAGGACCAGCCTATCAGCTTTCATATAATTGCCATCTTGGGAAAACTGATGGCAAAAATCAAGGATGCAATCACACAGAGCCTCCTTTTCCAGCACCCCATCTACCAGTGGTGATACTATAGACATTAGCATTTCTATTTCATACCATGGATTAGTGATAGTGGTAGAATTATCCATGCCTTTAGGTATAGAAATAGCATCATCAGTGCTGTTAAGACTAATCAGACTGGAAAAGCAATTTAAGAAACCCATATTTATGATTTAATTTTTTAGAAGCACTTTTGGTACCACTTGTGTTAGACAGGGTTCTCTAGAGAAACAAAATCAGGACACTAATAATTATGTGTATATATATATATATATATTTATGCATTTATATATATACATTTATATTTGAAAGATATCTAACATAAGAAATACATAGTTAATCTGTAAGGCAGTACAGATGACTCGATGCAGCTCAACTTCCATGAGACAGATAATACACTGGCAGTCTTTCAAGTCTTGAGGGAAACCAGGTAATCCTCTGTAGAGCATTTCAGGCTATCCGGCCAAGGCAGCAAACAGTAAGGCTAACAGTCAGTTGAATGACAGGGTCTGACACTTCCCGGATCAAGAGATGAATAGTCCAGTAGCATAGTATAGCAGGGCTTGGAGGAACCTCAACTTACAGCGATACAGTCGATGGATTAGGTGTCCCACAGATAGACTAGCTTGCAAATTGAGGTACAGAAAAGCAAGGCAGATGGCTGTACACTGGTCAAAAGATCCGACAGCAAGAGAGACAAAAGAGAGGCTCACAGAGCCATTTATATTTCTGCCCTTAAATCTAACATGTTCATTGTCCATGTTGTCACAATAAACCTACCTATCTTCATTGGCCATGTTGACACAACCAACCTACCTAGCACAGACACCTAATAATAGTACCAAAATATGTGTTGTATCCCTGACCCTTATATTTATGGACTCAGGCTTGAAAATAAGGTTTTTTATATCATATTAAATATAACATATCAGTTTAGATCTGTTGCTAAACCTAATTTCTTCTAAGATACAAAAGAAAAGAAATCAATGCCCAAGAAAACAATAGGTGTGAATGAAGTCTGGAGAAACAAGAACACTCATTTGTTGTTGGTGAGAATAGAAAAGTGTGCAACCACTGGGGTAAACAGCTTGGAAGTCCTGCCAAATGTTGATTCATCAACCCCAATTCTACATAGATTATATAGGTATAGATATAAATGTAGATATTTACAATAGAAATGAAGGGGGGTTCACAAACTGATGATTCCACCAACATTCATTGTAGTACTTCACACATTAGCTAAAGATTGAAATAATTGAAATGCTCATCAACAAATGAATTAATAAACAATATGAGGTACTTACACATAACAGAATTCAGCCATAAAGAGAAATGAAGTCCTAGTGCATGCCACATGGGTGAACTTCAAAAATATTATGCTGGCAAAATATGTCCAATGCAAAAGGAAAATACTGCATTCTCTCATTAATATTTAAATAAGCAAATTTATCTAAGAGGGGGTTGCTATGAGTTAGCATCAATTCAATGACTGTATGTAAGAGTTTGGAAGACCAGTATTCATTAATGGGTAGTGTGAAGGAAAAGGAGAAATTTTTGCTTAGTAGATACTGAGTTTCTGTTAAAATGGAAGAATTATTCAGAAAATAGTGAGAATGCCCAATGTGAAGAATATAATCAATATCTATGATTTATCCATGTTGAAGGTGGTGAACTGTGTACATTTTGTTTTTTATATTGTCATCACATACACATAAAATAAGTAATGCTAGGAGAAGACAAGTAATGGGTAGATATCTACCAGCCAAAGAACGAAGGAAGGTCCCTGGGCTACCAAAAAAGTAGTATTGATCAGAGATGAGACGCTGATGGGACTTTAGCCCCAAGAACTGTCAGAAAATAGGTCTCTGTTCTTTAAAATGACTCGTGTGATTTGCATATGTGACAGTAGCAGGTAGTAACTAAAACAAAAACTTATTAATGAATATCTAAATAAGCATTGGGATGCTAACCACAAGGTAGGTGTGTCAACCTCACCAGGTACTCCTTGAGAGAAAGATGAGATTGTGCTTACATAATGGTTCGAAATGCATGGAAATTCTGCATAGGGTTGTTGTAGGCCAGAATTGACTTTATGGCAGTGAGTTTGGTAATAAATGGTACAGATTTTATGTACACTTTTTCTAAAACTCTAACAGCCCTTGTAAGGATGAAGATGAGTTTCACTATCTCAACTGTGCAGAAGCACATGCTGAGAATTCAGTAAGTGGAAAGGACTTGCCTAAGGCTAGCAGTGGGAAAGTGGGAATGCTGAGGTGTGCCTGGTTCACAGTGTGCCAGTCTCACTGCAGACCCTCAGACACCTGCTCTCAAAGAGGACAGGGAGCTAAGCCTAGAGTCTACTCTGTATCACTAAGCCCAACACTTCTTCTTAGTCAAAATAGAGCAAGGTATTTTCTTCTCTTGCCTGTATGTTTTGTTTGTCTGTTTGTTTTTCTGAGAAATTTGCTTCTCACAGTAATTAGACAAAACTTTGGGTAATTGTTTATAATCATAATGGTCAAGTAATTGACTACTTGTCTCTATGGATAGCCCATATATTAATGCCAACCCACAGAGCAATTTGAAGACTTTGATGCTAGCACCTGAGCCCCTCTTCAGTCTCAAATTAGTTACATTTTTGTGTTTAGAAGGGTGAATTGGGAAGCAGAAAGACTGCAGGTCAGTGGGTTCAGAGTTGCCTGGATCCAAGGATGGTGGAAACATGGCAGGGCCCCAACAGCTCTCAGAAGCAGTAGCCACACAATGAAGTTAAAAAATACACCAATGATCCTGAAGATAACTCAGGATGGGCCAACATTTTTGTTGTGTTATCCATAAGTTCACCTTGATTTTGACTGACTCAACAGCAACCAAGAACACTGACATACGTGAAAGAACACATAGACATGTGGAAATTCTTTTATCAATGAATATCACAGATCATTTGTGTAATTAATCACTCCTACTAAGCCATCTTCAGCCACTGCAAAGGGTAGCCAGAAAAGTCCATGAATGATGAATTGTGAAGACAGAAACAAATAGATGCAAAAAAGTATTTGCAACAGAGGTCAGTGTGGCTCCAAAAATTAATGACATTTGTCTCCTGTTCCCTGAGACAATAAAAATTAAAAATACAAATCCATACATTATGAATGCACAGAATAATATAAGATCTTAAAAGGGGGATTAAAGAGGAAAGGGCCAAGTTTATATTCCAAAGCATAATGGATGGCATAATATGAGAAGTAACTATTAACAGCATGCAAAATAATTTTCCATCATCTTGTATAAATACATAATCAAATATTCCAGAATACTTTAACCCAGAGAAAATGCCTTCAGTTGCTTCACTTTTCCCCATATGTGTTCTAGTTTTCTTCCTCAACAACATAGTCCCTTATTTCTGACAATGTCTCAGTCAAGTTATATTTCTCTTATTCCATGTTGCCCAAACTGGCTACCATTGTATTGAGACCCACTCGTGGCCAATGAAATCAAACCTGTCTCTTTTGTCTCTCTGGATCAGAGGCCAGAGACTAGCATTCTACGTCTTTAGTTAAATATAGGGATGTCGTTTTTAAAGATTTGCTCAGTATTTTAAAATATTCATTAAGGAATATTAACCATGGAAATACAGACATTCAACTTTTCCTGGAGAAAACATTGCATTAGAATACTTAATACTATCAAGGTTGCATTCCTCCATGACCATGACTATGACCATACTATGATCACGACCATAACCATGACCTCCAGGAGCTTTTAGTAGCTACATGAGTAAGGGTGAAGCATACCCTCTGCCTTATTTGCCTCAAACGTTACATCTCTATGATAGATACCAAGACTATTCCACCCACTTGTGCTTCTTGTCTGGTCTACCTGGTTCATGTGAGTTTGCACCCTGTTCTACTCCTTACCCCTTATGGCCTGCACCTTGTAACTTTTGTCTAGTCAAATATTGCTCTATTTATTTTGAAATAGTTCCCCAGCAGAGAAGAGTGCATAGCAGGTAAGCTGTGGCAAGGAGAAAAGCTCCTATACAGAGCATAGCACAATTGGTGGTTTAGATTAACCACAGTGGTACAGTGCCCTTGTCAACTAGGGATGAGTAGATAGGAGTGTTAGAGCCAGAGGCGAAAAAAGGTTCTACCTTTAGGTTACTACCTAAAGTAGAAAGAACATATCATAGTTTGTATTTTCTTTCATGCTCTTTAGCTTCACAAGGATACTAAAGCATCCCTGCCTGGTGAAAATGGCTAGCATTCAGTGGCTAACTGAAACATGAGTGGCTCAAGTCATCCCAGAAGTATTGTGGAAGAAATGTCTGGCAATGTAGAGCTGAAAAACTTAGCTAATAAAAATCTCGTGGATCATACTCCCCTTAGACATGCATGAATTGTCATGAGGCAAAGTCAATGCTGACACAACTGGCTTAAAGTATTAATAGTGCACAACTTCTCGTCTCACCCCTAACTTTCCTAGTTTTAAAAAAGTGAAAACCAAAAATAACAACAATAGCATACTCCAGAACCAGAAGGAGCTCCATGTTTCCCAGGATGAAGATTCATCCATCTTTCATGCTGCAAACTGTGAGTTGCTAAAAAGCACAGATGGACCCAGCATGAACTGCTAAAGATGGATAATGATGGCCTCATGTTTACCCAGAATTTCAGACTAACAAGACATCTTGGCACAGGACATCAGTCTCTTGGACTCAATATGACAGAGGTGAGGATTATTAGTGAGAAGTTGTTTGAGAATATCTGGCCTCCCCTGAAAGCAGCATGGTTCCCATGAAACATTCAACGAGGGTTCCTCACTTTAGCTTCACCTTCACTTTTCCCTCCTCAAAGTTCTCTAGAAAAACTACAATTCTTTAATTTGAACTATAAGTATGGAAGATTGTCCACAGTTATTAGAGCTGGCTGAAAGTTGACAAAATTTTTACACGAATAAGTTCTATAATGATTCTCAATCTGCCTCTCTCTTGTCCTCCAAGGAGATTTGAGTTGTTCAGAACAGCTTTTGTATTCATAGACCCTTGAACATGGGTAACAAGAACAGATGCATTGATATGAAGATCACTTACCAGGTTTCTGGGAGGAAGCTCAAGATGTGCTAAGTCATGACACTGCTAAAAGAGTAAAAGGACTTCTGAAAATCAAAGCAGCAGAAAATATTTCTATCCAGGATCACTAAAACTTATTACCCATCCTGATGTCCTTACATTCACTATAGACAGCTATTTAAAGACTTTTCCTGGCTGTAATATCTTTTAATATTTTTTCTATTTCTCAAATATTCCTTGTATTACAATAACTGTAATTGCTGGGCTTGTGATTTTGTTTTTTGTCTTTTGGCGCATTTGATTGATGAATTCCATGGGTCTCTTTTTCAGTATGTATGTGCTTAATACAATCACTGGTTCTTGGTCTACTGTTCCCTTGAGCATTATACAGTGTTCCTCCTTATCTCTTGCTATGGTTTGCACTTTGAGATCAATTTTATCTGAGATTAAGTTTGCAAGCACTGCTTTTTTTGAATGGCTGTTTGCTAGTTATATTTTTCTCCAGCCTTTAATTATCAGTCTATTTTTGTCTGTAATATTGAGATGTGTCTCCTCTAGGCAGCAAATTGAGGGGTTGAATGATGATAACAACATATATGCAGATGTGCTGACACAATGGACATATGTATGGATTTTGATAATAGCCATTAGAGCACCCAATAAAATTTACCAAAAAAGGAATAACTAATGATTTTTAAAACCAATTGCCTCCTGAATATTTGACCTCAGAATAAGGTTTTGATTGATGCTGTATCTAAAATCTTCCTCACACTAGTCTGCAATCTATGTTGAAAGAGTTCTTTGTAAATTAATGGAAGATAAATCAAACCAAAACAAACTTATTTAGTTAGACTATAAAACTTTGTAGAAACAGACATGTTCACGTTTATCCTGAAGAGTAGCTAGTGAGTTTTGAACCACTAAGCTTCCAGTTAGCATTCCAAGGCTTATTTCACGGAACCACTAGAATTCTTTAATTTGAATGATAAATGTGGAAGAATTATGAAGTTGTTAGACCAGCCAAAAGATGGGATTCTTGATTCAAGAAACTCTGACGAAGTAGAGTGGGACCAACTGTTGTCCTAAGGGATGTAAAACAGAATTAAATATTCAATAGATGGTAAAGAAGATTCTATCAAACCTTCTATGTCCCTGGAGTATTAGTGTGATGCTGTGACAATACTAGGGCAGTATCTTCTTTTTATTATTTTTGACCTGGAAAAGAGTCTTGATCCAAGATTTTGCTTGTCTCGAGCAAGGCAAAGACAACTGCAACCAACAAAATACAGCTGGAATGTCATTTGAACAGTGAAGCAGATGTCCTCTTTTCCCATCTAACATTTCTATCTGCTCTATGAGAGTGGACTGTCAAATAACAATGCAAGAGAATGCTAGGCTTAGGTTGCTTATTTTAGCAAAACCAAAACTCATTGCCATGATATGGAATTGACTGTGTAATTTTAGATCATATTCTTATGGGACTCCACTAGATTCAACAAATCCAATATGTCCAGATTCTTTTGAGAACTTGAACTTATGTTTCATATTCTCCCTTTTTATCAAAAGTTCTTTATTATGTTCCTAATCAGAAAGTTCAGCATAAACTGTTTAGTTCTAATCTCAATGTGGAAGAAGCAAGGAAGTGGTTCATGGAAACAATTAGTTCTGTAGTCCAATTTCTTATCTGATTCTTAGGCTTCCGTATTTCTCTTTAATTCCAGACAAATAAGATCAATAATTGTATCTCAAATGGACAGTTCTTAAGCTTTGACAATCACAGACACTATTCATGGTAGCATGAAGTAGAGCATAAACTTTAAGACTATATTATACCAATTTCATGGATTGTCTCATGAGACTATGATCTTAAGACCCTAAAGAGAAGCATGGGTTGCTTGCTATGTCTTCTTAGTATCAGCATTGGTAGCCCTTTTGGAGAGGTGGGGGGTTGTTATTTTTGCAAAACCAAATACAATCTAGCTGTGGTTCATCCATCCTTTTACAGTTTAATGTCATCAGTTGCATCAGTCATGTTCTGCCCATGTCACCCATTTTAAAGACCACCTATCCATTTCAAAAGATATCTATAATCTAGTGAGTATCTTTCCCTCTCCCCACCTGGATAAGCTAATAGAGTAACCATTAATTAGCACCTGTTTCTTTATATTTACCAGTTTATATGATTTCATAAATGTACGACTATTTTAATTTAGTTAATTAAATTTTTTGTGATTGATTTATTTCACTTCACATAATGTCCTCTGGTTCATCTCTATTGTGAGGGATTTTCAGAATCCACTTTTCTTAATACATGAGTAGTATTGTATTGTGTGTCTAAGCAACATTTCAATTATCCATCTTTTGAGGGCATTTAGGTTGTTCAATTTTTTTTGGTATTGTGAATAATATTACAATGAATAAAGTTTGCAGATAGTTAAAGTAATTTAAAAATCTATTACCATTGAGTTAGACCTGATTGATGATGTATCAGAGTAGTATTTTGCTCCAGCAGTTTCCAATGGTTCATTTTTTTTCCCCAGAAATATATCACTAGATTTTTATCCCAAGCACTTCTTAGTACAATCAAACCTGCAAATTTTGAGGAGCAGCTAAGCACATTAATTGTTTAATCTACTAAGGGACTCCAATAGTTTATGTTATAATGGCTATTGTTAGTTGATGCCAATGAGGTATGATAATACCTCACAATGAATAATGGGTGATTTGATGTTGGCTTGGACTATTTATGTGTTGTCAAGGCAATGGAGGCATGTTCTTTGGACTGGGCTTGGTTGCTGGACCTTTAATTAGGAAAGCTCTGCTCAACTCCTCTCTCATAATCCTTTGGGCCCAATAGACATATCCTTTTCACACTAAGAATAAAAGTATAAGAACAACATCCAATCATACGTGTTTCTTCAAGTCTGTTCAAATTATGCCTAAATCTCATTGGCTAAGGGAAGTCACTGAATCAAGGGATGTGAACATATAATTTCCCTTCTATAATGAAGAACTTGCAAGGTGTATGGGAATACAAAGTGGCCCTTAACGCAAACAAAAGAGGACATCAGTACAATACACCATAGAACACCACTTTCTCAAATGCTTAGTATTTTTTCTACTTTTAGAAAGATGTCTTATCTTCCCTATGAGGAATTGAACTGACTCAACATTTGTTCCACATGTGGATGATTCTTCCTACCACATATTTCTTATCTCTGTATATTTGTAGTATTCTGTCCACTTAGTTTATTTCGTGATCACATATAATAAAAGCTAGGCTAATGAAAACAAATTTAGGGAACTTTTTCGGAATTATGGGGAAAGGGAAGTCCTTTTTGACTAAAATTTCTGAGCAGCTATAGTATATGTCTAGAGAAGCCTCAATGAAAAGAATTCCCAGAGTGACAGAAGCAATTGGCTCAAGCACGGCAATGATCATGAGGACGATGTAGAATCAGGTAATATTTCATTGTGTCGAACACAGGTTTATCATGAATAAGATGCAATTCGAATGCACTTAATAACAACAGATATAAAATTCTGTCTTATGGAAACTAAGTATTGAAAAACATTCTTTCAGCCTGTATGATTATGATAAGCTATTTAGAAAAGTTGTCACTTGAGCTAACCACACTATCTTGTTTAATTTTTTTCAGTGATCAAAGAACACTTCCAATCATTTTCCTTTCACTGGAAGAGTAAATTTACATAACAAGCTCCAGCAGTAACAGACACACTTTGAAAATTGGCTACTTAAACACTTCTATCATTTCTACATGGCAAGTTTTAGTATGGAAATGAGATTTTTGCCAGTCAACACTCTAGTTAATTTTCCAGTTGGTCTAACAGTGTATTTAAGGAATCTGACTCCTGAGAGATTAGTTGGGGCCCACTGATTTTGGGAGGCAATACCCAATTGTTAGGCAGTTAAACTATCAATTGTGTATATTTTTATCTATTCTCTGAAGCATGAGGGAACAGCATAGCTTTCTTAAGTAACTGTTTAAAAGTTCTAACCCCAAAAATTTTCAAGCACAAACTTGAACATTTTCCCCCCTGCAAATTAACAAATAAAGGTGAACACCAAAAAGAAAAAAATGGTATGAAAAAAGGAAACCTGTTGTGGTCAAAACAATTCTAGTTCATGCCAACCTCATGTGTGACAGTGGAGAACTGCCTCATATGGTATTTCTGGCTATAACCTTGTAGGGAGCAAATTGCCAAACTTTTCTACAGCGTCACTGGTTTGAGCTACCAACCTTTGGGTTAATATTTGAGAAAAAAATTTTAATACTACCCTGTGACCTCAAAGTTGAGTAGTAGATTATTACCCTTAGCTACTCTTCCTGTAAAATGATCCTTCTCCCAAATAAGACTCAGTCTCTAACCAAGAGCATCTGCCATTGCTTTTTTCACCTGGAAATATCTTTTCACATACCCCAAAACTTTCTGAAATACCTCATAGGAGTGAAAATTTAATGCATTAAAAAAGAAAATTATTAAAAAAAAAAACATCTCCCCCAACTTTCATTTATCATCCAGTTAACTTCTCCAATCAAATGGACCATATTAACTACTACAATCATTTGTGCAGATAACACTCTTAGAGAACAAGGAAATATCAAGAGAGAATACCTGTAGAAATTTGCAAACACACTTGGAACAAGTCCAGGAACAATTCCCACACTAGCATTCCAAACCCCAGCTAACAGTTAAAAAGAAATAGGCAAATACATTCTTGTTGCATACACAGCCATTTTGATTCCCAAAGTATAAACCTGAAGAGTGTTTCACAGCATTACTCCAAACTCAAGTATAAATTGAACAATTACCCAACAAATCACATAAATGTGGAAGCCTAAGCTGATAATCACTTTCAAACGCCACATCCTGTGCAGAATAAGTTCTGTGTTTCAATATCCTCTCACAATTCCTCTTACTTAAGCACATATGATGTACTTATGTTGCTACTTCTTCAACTATTGGTATTTTTCAGAGTTAAGGACAGGCATAAATGTTTTTGTTATGGGAAGTCCTTTTCACATTTGCAACAATGTAACTGATTTAAAAATCAATTATAATTTATTTAGAAGAATGTTTCAACTAAATTTGGATTAACTTTTCTTGAAATAACTCACAGAAAAAAATAACAATAGACTATCACTCAAGAAATGCTCTCTCAAATTTCCCCCAACTTTCTCATTCAGACCCAGAGGAAAGATGGCTAGAAGAACCAACTTCCTTTTTGATTTTATTAATTTTATAGTGTTAGACTGTGCCAGGTGCTCAATGCATGTTACTGTTCTGTTCGGTCAAGTCACTTCTGACTCAGAGACACTCAATAGATACAAATATTCAATGGGAGTATCTAAGACCACACCAATGGATGTGAGCAGGTTTCTCTAAGGGTGGAATGGTTGGGCTAAATCAGAAGAAAGAGCTTGCATTTAATGAAGTAAAGTGCATATGATACAGAGGAGATGATGGCAATAGTGCTCTGTTCAGGGAGGGGAAATGGCAAGTTCAGGACAAAATATAAACTCAGTGTGGCTGGTAAGTTTATAATAAGGAAGAGCATATTGTGTAAGATTCTATAAGCCAAAGCAATTTTTAAAATATTCTGGAAATATGAATTTTTGAGTTAATGTAAAGGTAAAAGCAGACTTTCAATAATAACTTTTTAGTACTGTGAAATATCCCGGGCTTTTTCAGCTAATTGGACTCACCTTACCTCATGGAATGGTAAAATATTGAAATACCTCTGTACTAGTTGATAAATAATTGCTTTTGTAGCTTGTAAATGTTCTCAGTCCTCCAACAATATTGTCATTCTCTCAAATCTTCCTGTTATTCCTGCAATCTGGCAAGTATGCACACATAATGACCAGCACAATGGTGGGGACTCGCTCTGGACAATCGACTGGTTCCAGAGTTGTAATTGTTCAGTTTTTCTGTTGTTGTTGGTGACCCAGATTTCCTCAGGGTTACCAATTATGAGCATTATCTCTGTTGGAATCAGCTACAGGGTCTGGCATATTAGAGACACATTCTTGCTAAATGCAAGAATGAAATGAATCCTATCTATCACAAGTCACTGTAAAACACCCTTTTTCTCAAAATAAGAAGAGAAGACTCATAAACTTAGCAGCATCAAAGTGCAGTATTTTTTGTTTTGAATATATTTTCTACATTTTTTGTATAAGAAATCCAGGATGAGTAGGACTATGAATTCCATGATTGCAATGAAGTTTTCTTGAGTGGTGTGATGGAGACGATTGGAAAGAAGCAGGGAGAAAACATTACTGGAACATAAGAAGGAAGCAAATTTTTCTGAAATTGATTGTGGAGATGACTGTATGGCTCAATATGATTGAATGATTAAAATGCATCATATGTGATTTGTATAGCAATAAAACTTTTAAATATAAAGTAGATATGAGAAATAATTGTCTGTAACTCCATTAATTAATATTATAAATTATAACATGGTTAAATTTTTGTAGACTTCTGCTGTCTATAAAATTTGATTTTTTCCTATAATAAAATAACTCTTAACTTAAGAGGACTTCCTCTTCTTTTTTATTGTTGTTATCTTGTTTCTATACTTAGTGTCTTAAATAGATGGAATATTCATAGATAATTAACATAAATCAAACTGTCTTTGTCTGCATGGATTGTCTTTTACTATGTGGACATTTTGTATATTGAGTTAGTCCAGGTAGACTAGAGAAACAAAATCATAGACATGCATATGGATATAAGGGTAATGTTTATATACAAGAGGAATGGAACACTGAGAAAGTATCCCAACCCAGTCCAGTCCAAGGTCATAAGTCCAATATTAGCCCATATGTTTGATACTAGTCTATAAACTCTCCTTCTGACTCACGAAGCATGTGCAGTAGAGGCGTTCCAGCACTGGCAGAGGTCACCCCATTGCTCCTTGTTTCCAGGGTTCACGGTCCATCAACAGCAACCAATGGTGATAGAAGCAACTCAGCACTAGAAGGGGTCTCCACATGGCTTCTCCAGCTTCAGAGGTCTGGTTCCATCAGGGTAAGGTCGTGTGGCTTCTCCTCCAGCTCCTCCAGTTCCTCAAACACTGACATCTTGTCTTGTCAGTGGTTCATCATTTTGGAGACTGAGTCATGTCTCTCTTCTTCAATTGGGAAATACCACAAGACTTTCCAGAATTTTTAGAAGAAAGTCATGCCCAAACAGAGGCCTCATTGACTATCTCCAGATTAACAGGCTAGACTTAACCCCTACATCTCAAACATGAAATTGACATAAGTACATGACTGCCACATATATTAAACATAAAATGTGAAAAACAGTTTAGCACCTCCTCAATATGGTGAACATAGACTTTTGACACGTGGTTGTTAGGGACCATCAAGTTAATTCCCAGCCATAGCAACACTATGCATAACAGAATGAAACACAGCTGATCCTGTGTCATCCTCACAAGAGATCACATAGTATATGATTCCACTTATATGTAATATTGAGGACAGGAATATCCAGAGACAGAAGAGGGCAGCATGTCTGCTGGTAATAGGGTACAGAGGGCATAGGGAATAATGGTTTAATGGGTATGGGGTTTCCTTCAGTGGAGCTGAGAGTATTCTGGAATGTGCACACATTTGGTATATATTAGATGCTATAGAACTGTGCAATTTAAATGATAAACTGTGTATTTAGGTGCATTTGACCATAACAGCAAAGCAAGGGATGTATGCACATTAGAATGAAGAGGCCCCTGGCTGCTCAAGGTGAGAATTAGGGTCATGCAGAAAATCAGAAGCATCCCTCAGGGGAGGAAGGGGGGAGAAGCCACTGTGCAAGGAAGCCAGGTACTTATTTCTGAAAAAGTGAAATTAGAGTGGAGAGAGTTGAATTGACAATTTGTTTTGTTCCACTGATAGATTTTTGGAGTGGGTTATACCTCAGTCATTTTCTAAATGACAAGTCATATTTAAAAATGCAAGGTTCATTATGATATTTCCTGCTGAAAAAATTCATTTAAAGAATTTTTCAAAGACAACCCAGATGAATAGCATTCCAGGAGTAAGAGAGAATGGCAATGAAAACAGCATAGAGGTAGGAATGAAGTCGACCAGTTAAAGGGACAGAAGAAAATGTTCAGTGTCTGGAGCTTGGTGGGATTGATAAACAGAGATAGAAAGGAATGAAGTGTATTCTAGGCAGTCAAAGAAAAAAAGCAAAGCATGGACCATATTAGCCAAGAAACAAACACACACGTGCAAACACAGCTAGCCAGGAGATTCCAACTCATAGCAATCTTATATGGGTTTCTGAGGTTTGAAATCTTTTAAAGGAGCAAACAGTCTCATTTTGGTCCCACAGAGAAGGGGTGGGTTTGAATCACTAACCTTGCAGTTAGCAATACAATATATACCTAACAGGAGAAATTGTGACACTCACAGTTTATTTCAAGTATAATGTAAAGGTCTTACTCAGGAGTGGCAAACTATGGCTCATTACTTAACTGATCTATTTTGGTGGTTGTTAAACTAGACTACAAAGGAGGAAGATGGAAATCATCAAGTGTAGTTAAGAGGTAGTTGTAGTTTTCAGGAGTCAATGATGGTGGCTGTACTGATTGAGAGACATGACTGTACTTATAAAGGTTAGTGGTTCCACTCCACTCAGTGCCACCAGAAGAAAGGCCGGTAATCTGTTTTTGTAAAAATTCATCAGAAAAACCCTAGGGAGTAATTTTTCAAAATACATGGGGCCACCATAAGTAGGATCAAACTTAGTTTAGTTTCATTTTTGGTAGTTGATTTTATGAATATCAGCAATGAGACTTGCTGTTTTATTGGATATGGGTGATGAGGGAGATCTTAAGATGGCAGATGGTCGGTCAACAATGCCAATGAGAAATTGGAGTGAAGGCCACAGAGAGAGTTGAATTGACAATTTGTTTTATTCTGTTACATCTTTAGAGTGGATAATAAATACCTCAGTTATTTTCTTCACATGCTGAAAGAATTCACACAGAAGCACTTTGTGGGATCCAAGTGTTTTTTTTTTTATTTTTTATGAAGGACAAGACAAGTTTCTGGTTTACAGTCTCAAAAGGGTACACACTAGTTCTGGAAAGTATGCCAAGCCAGACAGAAGCTGCACTGGGGTTCACAATTGGGCATGAACAATAACATGGAAAAGAGCAACACATGTGCAGAACTTGTGAGGAAATCTCAGGAGGCCTGAAGCCCAAGATCCCTAGAGGCTAAGAGAGTGTGGGCCCAGAGGCTGTGGGTCCAGAGTGGGCTGGAGTGGGCATGTGTGCCTGCACAAGGGAGGGAGATCCTATGCCTCCATCTGCCTCTGGAGCAGGGTAAGAGAGGGGTCTGCCCACAGCCAGGATATTTCAACTCTCTTGCTGGGGAGGCATGATTAAGGTTATTGATTGAACCCATTGCCGGAGTTAGGCCCACCTGGGTGGTGTCATGAACCTGGACTTAGTTTGGCTGCCCAGGTGTACCTCCAACCTGACTTTGGGTCTTGAGTATGAGCATGCTCAGTTTGGAGTCTTCATAGGTATCTAATGACTGTCTGATGTCTTTTCAACCTCCTTAATGGGGATCTTTGCAGGCATAAGACTGACAACCCTCCTGTCCCTTAGCTAGCAACCTACTTCTCCCTGTCTTCAGTGAAAAGGTATTAAAAGACCAATTACAAGTGAGAGACATTCCTGGAAGAATATGATGAAACTGTGTTGCTGCTTGAGTGTTCAATTGAATGTAGCCTTCTAACCTGAGGTCCTGGAGACATTCCCTTTGTGGTGGATGGCGAGTAAATTCTCTGACTTCAGCAGATTAGCGATAGTTTGTAGAGGGTTTTTTTTTTTCAAGCTGTTCTTATCCTATAGAATTCATGTGCTTGTTTTTCTGGCTCATTTTCTGTGTTCTTAAATGCATTTTAAATTCAAGAATATATTGTCTTCATTTTCTTAGGGCCTATTATGGAATTCCACAGTGATTCACCCTTCATATGCCTCTCAAGAGCTGGAAATATCAAGGTAGCAGATGTGCTGCCTTGAGAATTTGTTAAAAAAAGAGAGTGAGTGAAGGATTACATCCAAATTACTCAGCATATCAGAATGGGCTTATAACCAACTTGGGGATGAATCACACTCAAAAGTTCACTGAATTGACTAAGTAATTGCCTCTCCCACTTCCATCCCCAACTAACTCTTTTATTTTGAGAATGATTTGAATAGAATATTTGATTCTGAGACATTTTACCTATTCCATTTCTCTGGATGAACTAAATTTGAACTTCATTACCTCCTCCCAAGACACTGGGCTAGCTAAATTCATTAGTTGTCTTTTCATTTCATGGGTATTGAAATGTCAGCTCTTGTGGATTCTGCTGGGTGACTGTGTCATCAGGGCCCGCAGGGTTTATAACCTTCTTAATTTCATTTATGCCTTCTTATCTCCTTAAGCTTCTGGAGGCCCCCTCCAGGGGAGATTTTTTCCTGGTTGAGAATTTCCTTTCCTTTCCTTATCCCTTCCCCTAACGTCTACATTTTTCTGTGCTTTGACAAATTGTTAATACATCAGGAATCCTGCAAATACATATTCCTAGAATAGACTTAGTCATGATAAGCAAAAGCCAGCATTTTCTTCATGTAAATAATGATTAGAGTCATCATTCAAAAAGGTTCTTAGCTTCTAGAGTAAAATCACCTGGAATTTAGACCACAGAACCCCTACATTCTTGGGAAGCTATTTAGCTTTTCTGAGTTTTATTTTAATTATCTGTAAAGTAGTTATGAGTATGAAACTCACAATGGAGAGTCATGAATATTTAATGAGATACTCCCCAGAAGGAGCTGAGCCCTGCACCTAACATAAGAAGCATATATAATAGCCAACTTTTATCGTCCTAAGAAACAGTGTTAGCATTGTGGTTTGCTTGGGCTGTCAACTGCAAAGTCGGCAGCTGGAAGCCGGCAGCCTCTCCAAAAGAGAAAGATGAAGCTTTCCCTTACCAAAAGAGTTGTGGTCTTGGAAACTCACCAAAGGCACTTCCACTCTAGTCTCTGGCATGATGATGAGTCAGACATGAGTTGATAAAAGTGTCTGGTTTATAATTGTGATTGGTTTGGTTTATTATGGCCATTGTAACAAAAATGAAGCAGTGACCAGTTAAATGAAAGATCGGTGGGCTTACTCACCCTGTCCCTCTGTGGGAAAAAGGCCTGGCAATCTTTTCTCATACAAATTATGGTCAAGAAAACACAATGAGGCCATTCTGCTCCATCATGTGGCAGTCACTCTTAGTGAGAATCTACTTGACACCAGCCACCAACATTGTTTTCATCAGTCTTTCATCATCTTATTGAACTGGCTTCAGTAGAATTTCTAGATTATGATAGAATAGGAAGAAAGGCCTGATGTTCTACTTCCAAAATTCAGCCAGTGAAAATCCTATGACTCACAAAAGAGTATCACCTGATCTGCAACCAGTGATGGGGATGGTGCAGGATTGGATGATAATTCTTTCCATTGCGAATAGTGTAGCTATGACTCAGGCCCAAGTTGATGGCAAAAAGAGCAAGATCTTATTTACATGATCTCATTTACATGCAAGACAAACCTTTAGCCCAATGTCTGATATGCACTGAGAATTTGATAAATTTCAGGAATAATTACTTTTAGGTTAGTTAAATCACAAGTCTGTAGCGTGAGAAGTCTTTATAAGGGTTAACTAGTTAGATACACTCATTTTCTGGATGAGAAAACATGATTGAAGGAAAATCACCTTGCGAGGAGAACAGGCAGGCAGAGCAGCAGGCCCACTGCAGTCTTTTCCAGATCATCACCTCATCCTGGTCATTGTAGAGAGGGCACATAGCAGAGCTAATGCATTGGTAAGGAAGTGAGAGTCTGGAGAAGAAAAAAGAATCATGAAGGATTGAAAAAGTGGGTTCAACAGAGAAGATCTTTCCAGTAATGCGCAGACAAAACAGAACCTGCCTGAAATCATATTCTGGTAGTAAAAGATAGGATGGGGAGGAGCAAAGAGAGACACAACTTAAATGATCAGCACCAAAGTGCAAGGAATTTTACAAAAACTGAAGGACAGATAGTGTTCCAGCATCTATGAGCTTGAACTTTAGATAAAGACCAGGACCCGCTTAGTGCAGATATTGTCCACAAGACAAGACCCATTTATCACCTGTGAGTTTATTTATGATAGGTACTGCAAAGAACAACCATTTGAGATGCTGCTACTGCTGCCTGACTAGTTCTATTATTACTGGGAAATCACAGGAATGTGATTCATCTGCTTTGTGGTCCCAGTGTAAGTGATAAGTTAAGGGTGGAGTACATGACCACTCGTGAGTACAATGAGGGAGAGGCTTGAATGACCTGTCTTGTTTCTTAGTGCTGCTTTAATAGAGCTACCACAAGTAGGTGTCTTGGAAGAACTGGGATGGATGATCTCACAATTCTGAAGATGAGAATTCCAATCTGGGCCTAGACCATTTCAATTCCTTCCGCCAAACTCTCTTCTAGTTTCTGGGGTCTGCAGTTATCCTAGGTGTGTCTTAATATTCCTTAGTGTGGTAGTTATATAATCTGTTGCCAGCTTGACACTTAAGAGTAAAGGGATAGCATTTAACCTGTCAATCAGGTTATAGCTTGTTGACCCCATTTGGGAGCAATAAGAAGATAAATAGCTCTCTTGGAGGCAAGACACACACTCACTCCTTGTGAGACATTACTGATGGAGCCTGATGGAGCTACACTGAAGGAGCTACATGGAGGCCAGCACCAATGCTAAGATGCCTTCATTGTCACTGGATCCACAAGACTTTCCATCTACTCCCCTATGATCTTTCTTCCTTAATTCAGCATCAATGCAAGTGCTGGGAGAGTCTAAAGAAGAATTTATGGTAACAGACACATGGGCTAATAACGTGGACTGGGCTGGGATGTTTTTTTAATGTAAAATTACTTTTTATATAAAGTTCTCTTTTATATACATTTGCGTTTTTATGGATTTGTTTTTCTATTCTACCTGGATGAATGCACTTGGCAACTGTCTTTCTTTTGTGTATTACTATATGTATTTTCAGTTCTTTTCATACATCAGGAGTGAGTTCTCATTAACAGAACAAAAGAAATTCCTATTTCCAGCGGGATTAAATATGTAAGTAGGAAGTGGGAAGTCCCATGTAGATCTGCTGGCCCTATGTCATGGAGAAGGGATGTGAGGACTAACCTGTAGTTCTTTTTATTATGAATGGGACTTTATTATTATGAGTTATCTAGAAGGCAAATACACAGGTGCAAGGCCCAGAGGAAAGCCCTGAAATGGAGAAGATTTGACTAAGAAGAAGACACAGATTTCGATGGCAAAAGGGCTTAGCCATTTATAATTTGTCCCTAGGCTTCCAT